>BRDA01033805.1:0-12170 GCA_036984385.1 Crenuchus spilurus | reverse complement strand
TATATATATATATATATATATATATATATATATATATATATATATATATATATATGGCTCTGTTTATTTTTAAGTCAATTTCGAAATACATTTAAAACATTTTTCATTTCTTCTCAGGACTATACTGGTGTTTAAGAGATAGCAGTGCAGCTACAACATCATAAACAATATTAATGTTCCCATTTTTTTCTGGAGGTGTTTCATGTGGAATGTTTTATGTGCTATGCACTGCCTAGTATCCAATCACAGTATGACATTCTGTGAGAAACTAAATTTGAGGAACACCACTCTAAACATTGCTTTCATCCTGACTAGTGTTACTCTGACTATAACCAATTAATTAGAATGCATCTTTAACAGTACTTGCTCACATGTGTATGTGAATCATTTTGCTTACAACTTGAAACATCATTACAAAGAGAAGAATATGGTTCCACTTTCTTTTTTCTAAATTTGAAAATAATGTTTCTCCTGTATCACTGCCTGTATTAATACTCCTGTGTAATTAAGGGGAAGTGATTCAAAAGGGAAACCAAATCAGCTTTCATGAAAAGGAGCTTATTGTTAGATCTAACTGATCTATAACCTCAGAGTTTTGGTTGGGTCTAATTGATCTTGGGTCACTGAGGATGAACTCAGTAAAAGAATAAGAAACCACACTTGCATCTTTTGATCTGTGCCTATGTAGGAAGAAGGCATAAAAAAGAGGTTGCTTTTATTCACATCATTATAAGGAAGGCAGAATAAAGTAACACTATGTTCTCAATTATTCATCTTTTCTCCTTTAACACTGAAACAGTGCACCAGGAGAACAATCATTTAAATGGCTAATGCCTGTGACAAAAAATAGACATCAGACCAGTTACTGTTTCATATTTGAGGACATATTATTATTACTATTATTATTATTATTATTATTATTATTGTTGTTGTTGTTGTTGTTGTTTTTGTTGTTGAACTGAACTAAAATTCTGAAAAACTGAAAAAAAGATTTTCAGTGTTTTCAATTGCAAACTTATTAATTTTTGGGTATAAATGTAAAAATTGATGTCTGCATTATGCTCAAGAAAGCAGGGGCAGAGGCATGTTGACCAGTGAGGCTGGTTCTTTATGTTTTTTGTTGGTATCTGCTTGGATCATTTTTTAATCTTTAGCACATATAATCTGATATCATTTTTCTCAACAAGCTGAAACTCATCTGACCACAAAAGACGTCTTTTAGTGAATTTTTAATGACATTGGGTCCACAGAACTCACTGACAAATATTCATAAATACATTTTTACTCCTCTTTGTATAACACAGTTTCCGGATACATTTATTGATGCAGTGGCAGATTCACTTAAGTGACAGTTATTTTCCAAAAAACTCCTGAGCCCATGTGACTATTGTCCATCACAGTAACACAGTTTCTCAAACCATGTACCTGAGGGCTCGATGGCCACAAACATTAAACTAGCATTCTAAAATTTTTTGAGACTCCTGTTCCCTCTCCCTCTAGTGGTAGACCCAGGTTTTTTGAGATTCGTGTTCCCCCCTCCCTCTGATGGGCCATCAGCTACCAACTATTCTTATGTAAATGATTGCTGGGATTCTGAAACACCCAGGTCTCTTCTGGTTCTGTTTATTTGTGTTCAATATGTAATAATATGAAAATGTATAATTATGTCATTTGTGTCATTACAGAAAAAATAAACCCTATTTCATTGTTGTAATTTAAAATGAAATGTAATTTCAGTGGAGACTGTCAATGCTTGTACATACTCTGTATGTAATATTATACATTTTATTTTATTTTATAAAATATATGTTTGTTTGTAAGTATATATTGGTATTATTGTAAATACATTTTTATTAATAATTATTATACTATTTACTTCAATTTCATTTTATTATTATTTTTGTCTTTACTAAAATAAATGTATATGTAATAATGTATGTATTGGCTATGAAGGTAGAAATCTAATATTTTCATACATAATTACAAATTATCATACATCTTGTGTGTGAATGTAATTGTATGTATAACTGAAATGTAATTTCAGTGGAGATTTATTTACAATAATATATTAAATTCTAATTTCAGAATAATTTCAGATAATCATGTAATTTGTTAAAATAAAATGTAATTTCAGTGGAGCATGGTGAAAAGCACCATGTCGTGAAGTGAATATAAAATATAAAATAAAATGTATATCGTTGTTGTAATATTACAAATAAAATTACATTACATGTTACATACATGGACATGCAATTACAGCTATAAACATTATTTTATAAGTGGTTTCTGTTCTTGTGTGTCTAATTTCAGTGGAAACTGTCCAGGTAATGTAATATGTAATGTTGTATTTTTGAAGCAGCTGGCAGTGACTTTACTCCACTGAAATTAGACAAACACACACCAGGTGCAGAAGAATAATAAGATGTATAATATAAGTATATGTATAAATATAAGATGTTACTTAGAAGTTTCCTGCGTATACAGTACAGCAGGTTTGAAATAGCGTGTGAAGCGCGGGAAGCAGCCGGCAGTGACTTTACCGTCCCATTCATATAAAATAAAATAGAATTTATGATATTACATACAAAGTATGTACAAGC
This sequence comes from Crenuchus spilurus, assembly GCA_036984385.1. Taxonomy (NCBI): domain Eukaryota; kingdom Metazoa; phylum Chordata; class Actinopteri; order Characiformes; family Crenuchidae; genus Crenuchus; species Crenuchus spilurus. The sequence continues at coordinate 9,570 of BRDA01033805.1, read as the reverse complement.
AGTGACAGTCTACACTGAAATTACATTTTATTCTAAATTACAACAATGAAATATGGTTTATTTTTTCTGTACAACTGAGCTTCTGCGTGTATCAGCTTTCACAGAAGCTCATGTGTGTTCGGCCGGCTGCTCAGCTCGGCTCGCGTGTATATGTGCAGCATGATTCCTGCTTTACAATGATATATAAATATTTTTTTCCTTCAAACTTTGTGGAAGGAAAGTAAAACTCTTGACTGTGAGAGGGAGTTCTGTGTCTGTGTGAGAGGCTGGGGGAAGACGTGCTTTTTTTGCATAACAACAAGCAACGCAGTGAGGTGTGAATGTGTCACATTCCTGCGCAGGGGATTTAGAGAGAGAGAGACCCTGCAGACACCCTAATATCATGATGAAAATTTTCGTCGGTTTGGGAATTTAATAAGCAGTGGTTTCCTCTCTTGGCCTTTATGTACTGAGATTTCCTCTGACTCCCTGAATCTTTTCATGATGTTATAAACTGGTGATGACAAAGACCTACATTTTTTACAGTCTTGCACTGAGAAACATTGTCTTTGAACTGAATGACAGTTCTCTCATGAAGTTTGGCACAAAGCGATGAATCACAGCCCATCCTCACTTGCAAAGACTAATCCTGTGGAACCTTCCAGAACAGTGTCACTTGTATAACATTTTCAGTCTTTTTGAGTGTATTTGATGCTGAAAATCTTATCTTTGTCCTTTTGTCTGTTAAATAATAAGTGAATAAGTGACAGTCTATATTTAGAGGGCTTGAAAAAAGCCCTCTACTACTGTTGTGAATTCTTCTTATTATTATTATTCTTAAGCACTTTTTGTGCGATTAATACAGCCCGAACCGCTCAACGTACAGACTCAGTTCGAAAACCGTTACGTAGGTAATGATGACGCGACCTGTGCTAAGTATTTTTTGAGTTGATGACATTTATAGTTTTTAATAAATTTAAGTTTTTACCCAAAAAATCCCCATAGAAATGAATGGGGCTGATTTTCAAACTGCCGTAACTCAGCCATCTTTTGAGCTACAGCCACGAAACCTTAAAGGCTTGGACCCGGAGCAAATGTCTCTTGAAATCCAAATTTATAGACAGGTGGGACATTTTGTTCTCTTTTTATGGGAATTAAAAATTCACTCCTTACAATCCTATGGGAGAAGTTAGAGGGGGTGACGTCATCAGCACTGTAGTATCAGTGAAATTTTTTTTAACCCTTTTTTTCTCCGAACAAACTCTTGTAAAACCCGTATACTTTGACCTAGAAACACCATTTTACCTTTAAATGGTAGGGATTTTTGTCCTTTCTAAAAGGACAAAAAATGATAATGATGCATATAGTAGTTTTTGAGTTATGATTATTTGTTTGGGACAAGCGCAGCCAGACTCCCCCATTGAACTCAATGTTAAATGTCACAAAATCAGAAACGGCATTTTTTCGTTTTTATGCTTTTTTAAACTGCTGGAACTCGCAAAATACTTGGTCAAAACGCAAAATCTTTAGATATTCATGATTGGCAAGGGCCCCTCTCGCTCAAAAACATATCGGATAAGCAATAGGTCAAATATTTTCTGAGTAATGGGTGTTTGTTCGGAGGGTGTAATTCAAGGATTTCTGTGTCTCTTAACACAAAACACATACATTTCTGACAGGGCAATGGTAATCCCAACTGCCACTTCTTAACGAGTGTGACCTTTAAAGCCAAGGCTGCCTTGTGTTCCATAGCAACCGCTTTGTGTTCCATAGCAACTGCCTTGTGTTCCATAGCAACCGCCTTCTGTTCCATAGCAACCGCCTTCTGTTCCATAGAAACCGCCTTGGGTGCCATAGCAAATGCATTGGTTGCCATAGCAACCGCATTTGGGTGCCATTGCAACCGCATTGGGTGTCATAGCAACCGCCTTGTGTTCCATAGCAACCGCCTTGTGTTCCATAGCAACCGCCTTGGGTTCCATAGCAACCGCCTTGGGTTCCATAGCAACCGCCTTGGGTTCCATAGCAACCGCCTTGGGTGCCATATCAACCGCATTGGGTCCAATATCAACCGCATTGGGTCCAATAGCAACCGCATTGGGTGCCATAGCAACCGCCTTGTGTTCCATAGGAACTGCGGTGCCATAGCAACCGCCTTGGGTGCCATAGCAACAGCCTTGTGTGCCATATCAACCGCATTGGGTTCCATAGCAACCGCCTTGGGTTCCATAGCAACCGCCTTGGGTGCCATATCAACCGCATTGGGTCCAATATCAACCGCATTGGGTCCAATAGCAACCGCATTGGGTGCCATAGCAACCGCCTTGTGTTCCATAGCAACTGCGGTGCCATAGCAACCGCCTTGGGTGCCATAGCAACAGCCTTGTGTGCCATATCAACCGCATTGGGTGCCATATCAACCGCATTGGGTGCCATATCAACCGCATTGGGTGCCATAGCAACCACCTTGCGTTCCATAGCAACCGCCTTGTGTTCCATAGCAACCGCCTTGGGTGCCATAGCATCGGCCTTTGGTGCCATAGCAACCACCTTGGGTGACATAGCAACCACCTTGGGTCCCATAGCATCCGCCTTTGGTGCCATAGCAACCGCCTTTGGTGCCATAGCAACCACCTTGGGTGCCTTAGCAACCGCTTTGGGTGCCTTTGCAAACGCCTTTTGTTTCATAGCAACCGCCTTGGGTGCCATAGCAACCGCCTTGGGCATTGACCCTAAACTTTCTTAAAAACCAATGCAATCATAGGCAGGAGGGCCACAGTCCAGGAGATCCCAGACAGGCAATGGGCAAGAATTTTCAAGCCCTCTCTGTAGTTCCTTTAGGAAATGCATATCTAGTTACATTATGCTATTTTTGATTTTTCCTAACATTGATTCTAAAACATCTAAATGTCCATTCGTGTTACTTCACTTTTTCTTTGATAATATATCTAAATTTGATCATGTCAAGAAAGGTTGTATTTGATTTCTGAAGATAAATGTGGTCAAGGTAAATACTGTGGGTGTATAAGACCATCTGTGACTCAGGCTGGCAGCCTACAGCAGTCCGTTACTAAAGCAGTTCATGCAGGGTGACTTAAGGCCAGAGCATCAAAGAGAATTTATTTCTGCTGAAGCCATAAACAGCGTAAACTTTAAGATGATGGATTGGAAATCTTAATGTGGAGGTAATCTCAGGCCCAAAAGGGGCTCAGAATCTACAAAGCTGTCAGCATCTTCTAGACCATGAGAGAGGATTATGATACCAGTCTCTCTCCAGAGGTCTCATCAAGAAAAAAAAAGAAAAAAGAAAAAGACACACCGGCACATTTTCAGAAAATATGACAACCGCAGGACCATGAACAAAAATGTAATAAATCAAGTAAGGAAAAATGGCTGATTCAGGTTACAACCAATTTCATCTATAAGGTCCCTGTCGGAAACTGCATAAATTCACCAGTATCATCAAACCTGATATACAGGGTATTTACCTGTATATTAGAATATAGCAATGTACTGCTTATTATTCACTCTATATAATAATACATATTATATAATACAGTAATGTCAGAGATTTTTGTCCATAAACCTTAATAAACACTCTACACACTAGATTAGGTGATATTGACACATATTGATCCAAAGTGAGAAAGAATGTCAAAAAAATTAAGCTGAACTTCAGCATCTGTCTGGTAAAAGGCCCAGTGAGTGGTAGGAGGGAGGAAAAAGGCTTCTGATGAGCTGGAGCTAAAAATGTGTATGTGAATTCACAACATGCGGGTGCAACTCTAAGTGCAAATAAAAGCTGGAATAACTATGGTTACATTCGGCTTTCATCCTTCCTAATGTAGGCTACCAGTATTTTGAAATATTTTTTTCCTCTCTGTGCATGAGGATGGCCTAGATGTGTTGTTTATCAAAGCTATATCAAAAGAATGATTCATAATTGATATGTTATTCAATAGCCTGGAAATTTAATATTCATAATGGTTTAAATACCATGTAATCAATTTGATATTATTTCCCATCTTTCCTGAGCAAGCGTTTTGTTCTACATGAATTAAAAGCCTGTGCCAAATATAGGCCAGTTGAGTTCAGGGGCCTGCCTAGGCTCTGGCTACAGGGTCTTTTTTAAATAGCCCCAGGCCTTTTCTAAAACCAAATCTTATTTATTTATGTGAACTTTAAACAAAACACGGTAACACTTTCTATGAAACCTGCATTTATATGCCATTATAAATGTTTTATAACTCTTTATAACTTGGTAAAAATGCTTTATAAGCATACTTATAAACTCTTATAATGCATCATGAGCCTCTAATTATATAATATAACTCTTTGCTTGATGACTTATAAACATGTTATAACATTAATGTTATAATTCATTATAATTCATTATAAGCAAATAAGGATCTGCACTGTTATAAAGGCCTTATTACAATTATAAAGTTTAAGATGAACCAATCTACCAATGTGATTTTCACAAAGCAATTTAAACTCCGCATTTAACCCATTCGTGCAGTGAAACACACACACACACACACACTAGTGAACACAATAGGCCGTGAGAATTTGTGCCCAACACAACTGCACAACCCTGGCGCCCGGGGAGCAGTTAGGGGGTTTAGGTGCCTTGCTCAAGGGCACTTCAGTCATGTCCTGTCTGGGAATCAAACCAGCGACCTTCTGGTCACAAGACCAGATCCTTACCACTAGGCCATGCCTCAAAGCATTATGGACATTCGAAATATCATCACAGAGTGCTTCAAGTAAAGTGATTGACATATGAAGTTTTATATCACATCAGAAAATACAATGCACCTGAGTGTGCCTGAAAAGAACTGAACTGAACTACACGTGAGTGAAATTATTCTTCTCTAAGTACAAAATAATTGTATGCTTTAGTCTGTATTCTTTGAAATTGAGGAATTGAAGTTTTAAAATTGCAATAATGTGTTTGTGCTTTTATAATCAGTTTATTTTCACGTTTTACAACAATAATGTTTGTAGTACCTTATAATTAATTTATAACAATAATGTTAAACATCACTTTACTTGAAGCACTAATTTATGGTATTATAAACATTTATTATGTGTTTATTATTGCTAATATGTATTTTAGGTGCTTTATAATTATCCACAGGTTACATTCAACCTAAAGTCATGCATTATAATGGATTATAAGGAAAAAGTGCATTTAATGTATAGTAAAAGTTGTGTTACTATATGATTATTACAAAGTATCTATAGTTCATTATAGGAGCTTTATGATGCATTATTTCACTTTATAAGTATGCTTACAGTGCTATATTCCAAAGCTACAAATAGTTATAACCATATTTATAATGGCTTATAAATACAGGTTCCATAAGTCCTTTATAACTGCTCAGGTCTGTTTATAAAGCACTGCAATGATTGAAAATGTTTATAATGAGGAAAAAACTTCATATGTCAATCACTTTACTTGAAGCACTCTGTGATGACATTTTGAATGTTCATAATGCTTTATAATTATAATAAGGTCTTTATAACAGTGCAGAACATTATTTGCTTATAAGGAATTATAACATTAATGTTATAACATGTTTATAATCATCAAACCCTGAGTTATAATATATAATTAGAGCCTCATGATGCATTATTAGAGTTTATGTGTATGCTTACAAAATGTTATTACCAAGTTATAAAGAGTTATAAACACATTTATAATGATTTATAAAAGCAGACTTCAAAGAAAGTGTGACCCAAAATACTGTAAAATAATAACCACATAATAATAATTTATTATCTTCACTGAAAGCAGCAAAATGTACTGTCAACTTGTTACGCTGCACCCTCATATGAGCCTGCTCCGGCTTGCTCTTTTGCCCGCTTTCTTTTTCTCTCTTTCTGTGTTAGCATTTAGCCTTAACTGGCATCCTAGCTGTTTTAGCATTTAGCATTAATTGGCATTCTAGCTGTGCTAGCATTTAGCCTTAATTGGCATCCTAGCTGTGCTAGCATTTAGCCTTAACTGGCATCCTAGCTGTTTTAGCATTTAGCATTAATTGGCATTCTAGCTGTGCTAGCATTTAGCCTTTAGTGGCATCCTAGCTGTGTTAACCTTCTCACTACCCGATCTGAACCGGAAACCCCGATTTGGACTACGCATGCGCATTGCACTTCATTGCCTGACAAATGTTTGTGCTTTACCATTTAATTAAATTTGTGTTCAATTGTTTGTTAAAATGAAATTATTTGTGTTTTATCGCACTTTGCAGGATTATTTACTGAAGGGTGAATTTACATCCACCGTGGGCAGCATATGTGCGTTTGTCAACAGCGGGGTTGCCAGGTCCCCAAAAATCTCCAGCCCGATGTCTGACATAAAGCACCGTATACAACCCGACACCAGTCTAAAATCTAAAGTGTCCAATCACAGATACTATTGTTAACAAATGCTCATGCGTAGTCCAAATCGGGTTTCTGGTTCAGATCAGGTAGTGGCAAGCCTTAAGTGGCAGTGCAGTTGTGTTAGCCTGTAGCCCCATTGGGTATCATATATTACTTTGTCCTTGTTCTTTGTTCTGTAACCTTAGAGTAGCCAAGGCCTGTGCACTCTATGTTATCTTATTACTATGTTCATATGTTTATTGACTCCAACTTGTAATCAGAATATTCTTGTGCTAAAGCCCTTTCCTTATTGTGTATTGCATACTTGATAACTAACATAGGATTGTATACTGACCTATGTACAGTATTTGGATTCTCTCATTTACATTCATTAAATATTGTTACTTGTTATCTGCACATGGCTATGACCTGTGTTCTATCCTGACACAATTGTAATGCCCAAAATTGATTTTAAAACAATTATAAACAGTCATTATTTTAAATTAATCCAATCTGCCTCCTTTTATGTTCTCTTTTGAAGTCTCAGACATGCGAGTAGTCCACTAGTGACGTCGGTGGTGGCACAAGAACATATTTATTCTGGGGGCTAAGCCCAGACTATTGACTGATGTTTTATGCTAGTTAAGTTTATTTAAGATAGGATGACCAGACGTCCTCTTTTACCCAGACATGTCCTCTTTTTGAGACTTAAAAACATGTTCAGGTGGAATTTCACAAACGTCCAGGATTTTTTTTTTTTGTTTTACTCGAGAAACGTTTCGTTCACAATTAGTCTCGCCCTCCCCCTATTCCGTTTGGTTCATTTGAGTGAGATGTTATGCTATAGAGTGGTACCTTGAGATACAAGTTTAATTCGTTTTGTAACAAAGCTCGTAAGTCAGTCAACTCGTATATCAAATTTCTATTAAAATAGCTTAAATAGATTTAATCTGTTCCAGCTCTGTGAAACATCCCCAAACCATCCTAAATTATGGACAAAAAAACATGTTTTGAATTAAGAAACACACATATATACTTTACCAATGCATAACAAAATATTTCAATTTCAGATTTCAATAAATATTAGTGTAAAATAAATTTTGGGGAATTCTCGCTGTAGCATTTGAAATTCGTGGGGAATATGATGTGCGCAGTACTGTGTATTACAGATGCGTAGTGTGAGCTGTAGAGTAAAATCTCTCATCTCCCATTTCACTTCGGCATCCGACTGCTGCCAAGAAATTCAGCAACTGGCTGAAGAATGGGATGCCATCAGGGTTCGCGCTGGCCGCTCGCCACGTCGCCAATGGTGAACTCAGACAGCTTGTGGCAAGGAAAACATGTCATCAGTACGCCACGCTGGCTAAAAGCAATTTTCTAATGTATGGCGAATTCAAATCGCCACGAAAATCACAAAATCCGGCAATACTCCGCGAGCTGTCCGCCATCTAGAGTTTATCTGCTGCTCCGTAAACTAGAGGTGAGCGGATCGATTCAAATATCAATACCAATGCTGGTATTGATATTGAGCAATACTTGTGTAAAAAGATCGATACTCAAGCTTTTTTCTCTCCCGCACGCACTGACTGCTGCGCACGCGGATTCATCAAAGTTTACTAAGAGTAGCGCTGTGCTGCGTCACACAGCACAGAGCAGCGCAGCCTCCCCTGTGGCTCCTCCCTGCTCTCGTCTTGTGTTGTTGCACCGTCACGTGGCTCAGCAGCGCGTTAGCCAAACAGCCATGCAGGGCTCAGCCTGGCCCACCCACTCAGCGCTCTCCTCAAAGATTGTTTTAATTAGCCTTAAGTTATATTTTTTACACTCTTTATTTAAGAAAAAAATGTAGAGAAGTGCACTGAAAGGAAGAAATTCCTTATTTTTTGTATTATTTTATTGTTCCACTTGAAAAACAGAATAAGTTTGAAACTCTACAGTATTTATTGTGGTGTGTATTCTGGTTGGTCAGCCCTCTACCTCAGGAGATTTTGTTTTAAGTTGTGTTGAGTGATATTTTTTACACTCTGTTTATTTAAGAAAAAACTAAATTGCACTGAAAGGAAGAAAATTTATTTTTTATTGTTTTTCCTAAGAAGAATTCTACTTGAAAAAAAAAGAAACAAAGAAAGAAAGAACTAGAAAAGATGTCTAGTTATTGGATAATTTTTATTTTATTTTTGTATTGTGGTTTCTCCTTTTCTACCTCAAAAAATATGTATTTTTCTAATGTTAAGGCAAACTTTGTTTTGTTACTGTTCCATTGTTTCTAAACAAAAATGTTGATTGTGATAAAGTATTTTGTTGTCACCTACAATGTTTGGTGAAATTCTATCCTAGATCCTTTGGATCTATGAAACTTAAATATTAAAAAGTAAAGGTATTCGTATGAATATCGGCGATACTGGCCCTGTATTGGATCGATACCAAAATTCCCGGTATCACCCACCTCTACCGAAAACACCCGAAATAGCCCGAAGCAACATCGTCAGGAAAATAACCTCAAAATAATTAATGAGATAGGTCGGTCTCTAAATGCTGATTGGTTGAGAAGTTTCGCGCATAGAAAATTATAGTATCCCATAATTCTGTGCGTTCATTGATAGTATTTTTACAGTTATTCTCTGGAATAAATAAACAAGTTGGAAATTTTTTATTTTGAATTCAATTGTTGCTCTATATTTTCCATTTTTATCACTCTTATTTGCCCTACAAAGAGTAAATATCTGTAAATATGATCAGAAATCCATCCATACACCAATGGATTTCTGATATGATGTACATGTACATGTAAGTGCCTGTGGCTAAGATTGGCTAACTGTGGCTAAAGTGTGGCTACTGTGGCTAACTGTTTTTGCCACAGGTAGCTGTTAAATCTGTGGCTAGTCAAATCCTTATGTGGCTAAGAAAGTTTTAAGCCTTTTAGCCACAATGGCTAACAGGTTTCATGAGCCAGTGCCAACCCTGGCCATGGTTTGTTTGCAGTTCAGTACAAAACTATTTTCACTCAGAAGCAGCAGCAAGTCTCCATATCTATTTTCAGGGCTGGTGCGTGCATACGCGGATCACAAGTCTGCACAAAATAAATTAACAGTATTTAACATAAGACCAAGTAAAAAAAAAAGAATTGGTGATCATCCCCGCCCAACCCTCTAAAAAGCACTCGACCTTTTTTTTTTTTTTTTTTTTTTTTTTTTTTTTTTTTTTTTTTTTTTTTTTTTTTTTTTT
>BRDA01033802.1:2160-9660 GCA_036984385.1 Crenuchus spilurus | reverse complement strand
GTCCGCACCAGTTCTAATTCAGCTGATCCAGTCGGCCGATTGTCACACGCACGCCGGGTTGGACCTGACGTCCACGGTGTGCCTTCCTCACACACCCGAAAGAGGGGAAGTGGGCACCGGGACGTCAGCCCGACGTGTGCGATTGGGCCCAGGGAGCACCGCGAGATGGGGGCCACCACCAAACAAACACAGAGGAGCTCAAACCCCACCAGCCCTGAATCTCTATCTTCCGCGCCTTCCGGAAGGCTCCCTCGTGCAACTTTTTTTTTTAATATATAAAATAATCAATAGCTAAATATTTTAAGTCTGTATGTGTTAAACATACACAATAACATACTGTATATTAAAATATATTGGGGGGAAACGAGCTTCCTGGTTCATTCTCTCTCTTTTCTGAGGTGACAGAAATATCACCCAGTCAGAGAAGCAGCAGCCAATCACTGACCTGCTGACACAAGATACATGCATAGAAACAGAAATGTAGCCAATCAGAGTCCTTGAATCTGTTGCTTATGGCCCCCAGCAGAGTCAGTCAGTGGTGGAGGAGTAGTAGTAAATTAGCTAGACTAATCATTGTTCAGTGGACGATCACTTTGTACTTCCTGGAAGTTAAAAATTGCAAGATACGCTGCACTGTTAGCTACTTTACTGCTTCCTTTTGTTGAATTGAGAATGCTGCAAAGAAGGGACATATTTTACTTTCATTTTGTCACTTGTGGATGTTCTCTGAGAATTGCTGAGCATGTTATTGGCAGCATTTCTCTAAAACATCTGAATGTCATTAATACATTCAATGTGTATGATATGTGAAAGCTAAAGCGAGCGTTGCAGGGCTTCAAACCAGCAGATCAGTTCTGAGGTGAAACCCTATTCAACAGACTGCAAAACCTGAGCCTGATAAAATGGCCACAGTCCTTCAAGACAGTTTGAAAGTATTCATTTTCTCATCACAGACATGTATTTTAGGTTATTTGTGAAAAATGTTTCTCTTCTCAGAGAGTGTATGACCATGACCTGATCTGAATAACCAACAGAGCACCATTTTAGTCAGAATTTAGTATGAAAGCTTCATTAATAAAAAAAATGTTGGCTTATTCATTCAAACTGCTAATCTTATGTGACCAGAGAAGAGCAGAAAACCATTATAAAGTCATTTAACCCAAGGCTAGGCAAGGCATTGAGTTCGCTCAGTTTGTGGCTCAGTTTTTCAGTCTCTCAGTTTACTTAAAAGGCTTTATGTAAAAGAGCTTTGACCATGACACTAAAAGCACAGCCTGCTTCTGATTGGCTGTTGCTACAGTCTCTGTAACTAGATGACGACAGTAGCAGCTTGAATAGATATTGTAAGTTAGTCTGGGGACCAGGTTTTTCTGTAATTATGGAAAACACGACAATTATGACATTGGGCAAAGCTTGGTTTGATGCCCATGTAATCACAGTGCTTGACTGGCCAGCCAACTCACCGGACATAAACCCCATTGAGAATCTATGGCATATTCTCACGAGGAAAATGAGGGCCACCAGACCCAACAACAAAGAAGAGCTGACAGCAAGCATCAAGGAAATCTGGGCTTCCATATCTCCCTGGCATTGCCACAGGCTGATTTCCTCAATGCCACGTCGCACCCAACCAAGTATTGAAGACTGACATATTGTTTTGAAAGTACCATATTTTGATTGATTTGTTGTGATCCTAATATCTTTTTCTGCAAAAACTGAGAAGTAGTTTGGTCTGATTTCTCCACAGTATTCCAATTTTTTTGAAATCCTGTTTTCGTGGGTTTTATGAGCTGGAAGCCTACATTATGTCAAAATAAACAAATAAATACTTGAAATCATTTAAATTGTGGGCCGTGAATCTATAATCTATGAAAGTTTAACTTTTTGAATGGAATTATGGAAATGAATCAACTTTTACATGATATTCTAAATTTTTGGAATGCGTCTGTATAAATCCAGCTTATATATTATATATGTTATATCATCAGTTACATAACTGACAACAAGAGAAAATCATAGTCACATATTTTTTGTGGTTAACATTCTCATGAAGTTTTGATATTGTGAAGACTTTTGGCAGATCTCTCTGTTTAAAGATAAAGAGAAAGATCCAAACATTTTCTTTTGGAAAGAGGAATTTCACCTATTTTTTAATTCTGCATAATTTAGCTAAAGCCTCCCATACACCTAACGACTTTGAAAAGATTCTGAAAAGATTTTTAACAGACTAAAGTCTGACACCATCTCACAACTACAGACTTTTTAGTCACAGTATAGTCACAGGCTTAAGATTTTGGAAAGACTGTGGATCCTGCAGGGTTACTAATTTAAAGACTGCAACTAGATTCTTTTGAGATTATTTCCCATCTGCTTTCGTTTTACATAGAATTAATGCAATAAAGAGCAGAATTATTGCAAAATGTGTATTTATTAAAGCTTTCGTTGTATCAAAAATAACTGAACACACAATAAGACAACGTAGTGCAAAATCTAAATATAGTAACGTTCATTACAAATACAGAGCTATCAGAGCTCAAAATACTGTCAACATATGATTCACATCCATACATTCCTGGAACTGTATCTGCATGCTCCTCATTTTCTTCAAGCTGTTGGGGAAAACAATCACTTTTAAGATTAAAATGATCGTTAAATAGCCCCATTTAATAGTGTTTAGTTAGCTAATTAGCTTTAGCACAGCAAACACAACTGGGATTTCAAAGGCTTCAGCAATTTGTCCACTTTTTTCCTTTTCGTCTCCGTTGTGTAGTAAATGGTAAAACACTCTTGCTCGCTCCATTAGGTTCTCCTTTTTTTCTACAGTCCAGGAGAACCGTAGTTTCCGAGCTCTACCAGCCAGACATTTGTGTATTTACTATTTGCCTTTGCGGCTTTCCGTAGCTCTCCTATTGGTTCCCAACAGTATTTGCTCGGGTCAACCAGGGTTCAACTCTTACGACTTGCGCTAAAATTAAACATGTTTGATTTGATCTGAACGCCTCGACGCAAAAAAGACTGACTAAAACTTTCAGTCCTGACCACCTTACACTTAACGATCGAGATGTCGACTCTAGCAAGACTCTCGTGATTTTAGCCCGACTTTGAAAATTTGTCTGCGACTGTAAAATCACGTGAAAGTCATTAGGTGTAAAGTAGGCTTAAACTGTAAGCTAAAACTTGGTTCACACTACAAGATTTCAAAAATCCTAAATAACGTTGAAACTGCGAGAAATTTCAGGCATAATATTTTTCACCAATTTTTCTGTCCTTGATTGTTGTTAGTCATAAAAGCACCCACACTACACCATCTACCCTGAACTGAAACACCACACACTTTAAGAGTAACACACTGAACCAACGGCTCCGAGCCTCAAAGCCTTGCGAGAGTTGCATGTGAACTGTATATTGCGAGAGCAGGCAGGAGTTTCTCACAAACTAGATGTAAACAAGCATGGCAGATGATGGTTCAGCAGGATGTTAAATGCTTAGTTGCTCTGTGTATACCAATCAGTAGTGCTGTTTAGTCCTTTTGTGTGATTGGTGTTGGTGTTACGTGGTTGATAATCTAGAGTGGCTGTATGTGGGTTTATGATGCTGTCGTATGTGCGAGTGGAAAGAACGAGAAAGATTCAACTCTCAAAGAACCAACTGATGGCAGGGCTTAATTCTCATTGATTAGAATATCTGTGGACAACTTCTTGGAAGAGTTAGTGTGATTAACAGGAATGGACACTCAAAACAAACCGAGCAGGTCTGTTTAAAAGCATAGAACATAGACCCCAGTGAACTGTATTAACTTGTGGAAAAGGGTACAACAGGTCACCTTTAATTGAGATTTTTTTTTTATGAGATTAATTTACCTTTAAGTTTCACGTTTGGGTTAGCAGATGTAGAAGAATGTTTTTGTAAGTGGATCATTATGCGATTATTGATGTTGGTAGAGTTACAGTGTTGAGGCATGGGTATCTATCTATACCAGGGGTGTCAAACTCCAGTCCTGGAGGGTCAGTGTCCAGCACAGTTTGGTGTTTTCTTTGCTCTGACACTACAATTAAACCTGCTATTTACCTGCTGAGCTGAATCAGGTGTGTTCTGGGAGTACAGAGTTATGAGCCTCTACACGGTGACTCAGCTGATCTGATGGTTTAATGGCTCAGCTGGTTTTCTATAAGATTCATGTCTGGAGAAAGCGCAGGCCACTCCATTTGAGTACACTAAATCTGACCTTAATCTCAGTACACTAAACCTGACCTTAATCTCATGACATTAAACCTAACCTTAATCTCAGTACACTAAACCCGACCTTAATCTCAGTACACTAAACCCGACCTTAATCTCAGTACACTACACCTGACCTTAATCTCATGACATTAAACCTAACCTTAATCTCATGTCATTAAACCTGACCTTAATCTCAGTACACTAAACCTGACCTTAATCTCAGTACACTAAACCTGACCTTAATCTCAGGACACTAAACCTGACCTTAATCTCAGGACACTAAACCTAATCTTAATCTCAGAACACTAAACCTAATCTTAATCTTTGTACACTATACCTGACATTAATCTTTGTACACTAAACCTAACCTTAATCTCAGGACACTAAACCTAATCTTAATCTCTCTACACTATACCTGACCTTAATCTCAGGACAATAAACCTGACCTTAATCTCAGGACAATAAACCTGACCTTAATCTCAGGACAATAAACCTGACCTTAATCTCAGGACACTGACCTTAATCTCAGGACACTGACCTTAATCTCAGGACACTGACCTTAATCTCAGGACACTAACCTTAATCTCAGGACACTAACCTTAATCTCAGTATACAAACTCTAGGCTTTATGCATTGTCTTGTATTCCTGTCATCATCATTAAGTCCCCACAAAAATACAAATACAAACTTCACACACAATCACTGGGGTCTTTGGCAGACCACCTAATAAGGACTGAGCAGAAATGAGCTGAAAAAAACCACTCTGTGTGTGTGTGTGTGTGTGTGTGTGTAGAGAGAGAGAAAAAGAGAAGAGGAAGAAGAAAGAGAAGAGAAGACACCAGAGGGGTTCTGTGGATCCATCATTTATTCACAGCATTATTCATAATTGACAGCTCTCTCTCTCTCTCTCTCTCTCTCTCTCTCTCTCTTTCCTGTTCTTCCTAAAAAGGGCAGAGCTGATGACATCACATCCTGTCTGCCTTGTAGTATGTGGAGTGTTCACCTGAGAGTGTGTAATGAGCTGATGTCAGACTGACACAGAGACATAAAACAGCAGCTCCTCTAACGCCACTCTGTCTTTTACATTCCCTTCTTTTCACTTGCCTCTTTACTGCCCTCCCCATCTCTCTCTCTCTCTCTCTCTCTCTCTCACACACACACACACACACACACACACACACACACACACACACACACACACACACACACACACACACACACACACAATTTTCTCACACTCATGGATTGTTTACATGTGAGAGACATATAGTGTGAATTAGTGTATGTGTGTAAACTGGGAGTTGATGAACAGCTGCAGGTCAGTGTTTTCAGTGTGACTAAAAACATAAGACTGATTCAGGTGTGTGTGTGTGTCTTTAGGGTTACACACTGAGGATAACACAGTCATCCTTTCAGGAACAAAAGCCATTTATAGACATGTGTATATACACACACACACACACACACACACACACACACACACACACACACCTACTGTCTATTGTTACACTTAATGCAGAAGAGGATCTCTGCTGTCTGCATCACATGAACACAGCATAACTCTCTCTCTCTCTCACACAGACACACACACACACAGACACACAGTGTGAATGAGAGTGATGTGTGTGAAAAGTGGATTAAAATAATCCTCTTAATCATGACCCCATCAGTCACATAACTGACAACAAGAGAAAGATCTGAGAGAGTGCATCTGTGTGTGTGTTAGAGAGAGTGAGTGAGTGAGTGAGTGAATGAGTGAGAGACAGAGTGAAAAGAGAGAAAGTGAGTGAGTGAGAGAGAGAGGCAACCACTGAGTTCCAGTTTGGTAGCAGCATTACACTCCAGTTCTAAACCAAGGAACAAAGTTTGGTCTCATTGTCTTGGCTGATTGACTCCATCAGTGTTAAGTTGGAAATTGTGTAAATGAGATTTTTAGGGAACTATTACTTATTTTGATGTACGTATTTTGTATCAAATTACTGTGCTCCGGTATCCAACTCAATGCCTCCATATTTACATACTAAAGTATTTGCTACAGGTTATATTGGCTTAAATTTGCACCATTACAGTAATATACTGTTAAGTTACGTACTGTACTGTATTTCATATGGTTTGGCTATTGCTATGAATTTGACCTGGATCTGTTCTTTATTACTGTACAAACATCTTTCTGATCAAAAAGTAATCTTTCAACTTGTTCTAGTTAAATATTATGTAAAAATGTAAATAAATAAATAAAAAAGCACAGCTATATAATCTGAAAACCCTAAAGATGAATGTGAATCTCCACTAAAGTAGTGAGTGAAAGTGAGGTTTGTGGATTGGATTAGTGAATAGTGAGATTAGAACAGATTAGGCAATCTCCTGTCCTTCTGTAGCCTATTGTTCTCTGGGGCAACAAAGGACATGATAGCTGAGTATCATCTATCAAACGCTCATATTTTCTGTCTGTTTTTTATTAGAACTTTAACAGTGACTTTGTTAGTTTGGTTATTATCATCAGAATCGTAATGGTACTCATGTAGAGTGGCATGCAAAACTTTGGCTACCCCTGGTCAAAATTTCAATTTGGCTACACAGTCTATGCGGTTGGTTAGTGACGCGCAACAACAGTACAGTACAGTTTTAGCGCTAACCGGCTCTCCATTTAGCTCAACCTTGTGAAGTTACACCGTAGTTGGGTCCGATCTAGGTCGGATCACGTTCTCAACGCAAGCGAACCGCACCCGAGTTCATTTAGGACCGGACCGAGACCACCTCCTCTCGATGGTCTTGGTACAGTTCGTTTGATCCGCACCCGAGTTCGATTACTGTTTTCACACCAGATGAAACAAACCGCACCAAGAGAGCAAACAAACCAGAGCTCGTTTTAACTGGACCAAATAGTGTCAGTGTGAAAACGCCCTTAATGTGCTATAGAAATAATGATGACTTGACTTGACTAGAAAAACATTAATACAGTGGTAACCCTACTTACGAGCATCCCTACTAACGACTATTCCAGGTAACCAGTCGAGATCTCCGAATATTTTTGTTCCAGGTAACGAGTAAAATTCCAAGTAACGAGTAGCGTAAATTTGTTCAAGTATGCCAAACCGCTAAGGGCGTGGCTGTCGTAGCATCTCCTAGATGCTACCGTAGAAGAGGTCAGTCAATACCTTTGACCGCTGTCCAGTGAAAGTGAAAGTGCTAGTGAAAGCGACGCAAAGACAGCAAAAGGTAGTGAACAAGATCGCCAAACCGTATGAACTTGTTTAAATGCGATGAGCAATGAACCTT
>BRDA01033801.1:1808-18814 GCA_036984385.1 Crenuchus spilurus | reverse complement strand
AAAAAAAAATCAGTGTAGGATAATGTAATGATGGGGCAGATTTGGTCCCCTGCAGTTTTTACCACCCAAAAACAGTGTTATGATATACAGTGGAACCTTGACTTACAAGTTTAATTAATTCTGTGATGTAGCTCGTAACTCAATTAGCTCCAATAACAGTCTATTAAAATCAGTTTGTGTTTGTCATTAATATGTCTTTTCATTTTCATTTCCTTCATTGTATTTGATATGTAGACATTGTGACATCACAGATTATAAAATGTATTTTAAATATTTATTTAAAACAGAAGCAGCACAAACACAGCACAAACTATGTTTTTATTCTGTTTTTGATCACATGGGGGGGCCAGCTCCACTTTGGCCCCCTCCTCTTCTACAAACTTGTACTGCACCTGGCAGAGGGCAGTTACTCCCTGCAAGTGGGCAATAGGAAACCTATAAGTTGGTGCAGTTTCTAACATTTTAGAGGACATAGTGTTAAATTGGCATTAAGTTTTTCTTTTGTGTACCCATGATCCATTACAAAATACAGTTAAAGATTGTAAAATAATAAAACAGTATATTATTGTATTAAAAACCTGTAGAAGCTACATGAATTTTTTACAGTGTGTGCATTTTGCAAGTACAAGCTCTTCAGACAGGAATATAGTATGTCTATGTTGAGCAAAATCCCAAACCTTTATGCATTTTCTGTTTTGGGATTATACTGTTTGTAGAGATTATACTTTTCATAGTTTACATACATTGTTACAGAGATGATCAGGTTGTGTGTATTTTCCTCAAATCGCTGCCATCTGACAGTATCTGAAACATGATTTTTTTTGCATTGATTTACAAGTGAATAGTAGCACAGTTCATTATAGTTTTACTTTCTCACATTTCTGTGTATTTATAATGAAGATATGTAAAATATGACAGAAGTTTTTATGTGTTATCTGCATCTCATCTTTAAAAAAAAAAATTCTACCCATTTGCCACTACAATGATAGTATGACTCTTGAACATGTTGTCTTTCAGTGTAAGGCCCTAAACTGTGACAAATGATCTTTGGCATAATTGTACTGTCATGGGATGTAAATTGGGAAGTTGGACAGTTCTTTGTAGTCTTTCTGGTCTTCTTTCTTAGGCATTGACAGACTAACCGACCTCTTAGCCTATCAGTCATTATGAGGTTTTATAGATGTTTGCTTTAATGTGTCCAAAGATTTGAATCTTGAAACATATTTTGTTATCATTTCATCTGGCTTTCCTTTTGGGAAATTATAGTAGTGTTATAGCACAGAAAGTTTTTTTCTGCACATCTGACATAAGATAAAGTGTCTCTGTACCTTTCAATTCATATTCAAGTAATTTTAGTTTGAGGTGTTATGACTATCTGACATACTCACTCAAAGCTGAAATAGATTTTTTTGATCTCACACTATGAACTATGGATATCACTACAAATAAATAATCATTGTTTTTCTTTATTTCTCTCATCTTGCTGGCTGGGACATTACAGTTATATAAGGGTAAAGCACCATGTGGTTTCTCTGAGTTGTATTATTCTTTGCACAGACACACTGACAATGTAGGAGGAGTCTTTATTTGCTTGAAAAGCAGCAGCTAAATCTCTCCTCATTACCTGTACACTGGAGCCGCTATGATGTTTCTGCTCTCTCTGACTGTGCTGATGATAATGCTAGGTATCTATAGTATTTGTACATTTTAATACATATTTATAATATTCACATTTATATAATATGGGGCTTTATTATAACATGATATTCTCCACAGGGAACATTTCTGCACAGTCAATAACACCAGTGAAGAACAATCTGCAGGTTCATGCTCTTGAACATGAGACAGTTATTCTCTCCTGCAAGTACGATGGTAATGTGAATAATCTGCATTGGTATCGTCAGTATCCTGGATCCAGACCAGAGTTTTTACTGATCATCTACCCATCAGCACAAAAAAATATAATACCTGCAACTCCTCCATTTGAAAGACTGGATGCTGAAGTGAAGATGACTGAACAAATAGTGGATCTGTTGATCTCCTCTGCTGCAGTATCAGACTCTGCACTCTACTACTGTGCCCTGCAGCCCACAGTGACAGGAAACCCAGCTACACTGTACAAAAACGGTTTCATATGATTCATGCACAGATCAGTGGCGGATGCTGGTCTTTCAAGGAGGGGAAGCTCAATTCTGGCCTACATCATAAAATGTGTCGGTTTATTTATACGTAAATTCTACACTCCATTCCTTTTCAAGAAAATTATCTGTGATCCTGTCGTACCAACAAGGCATCTTTTCCAGGGACTTGACTAGTGTCCTCTCAATGGCCAGCAGAGCTAGCCTGCTTAAACGGCCTTGGCTCATGGTTTTGTGGGTGTAAGACTTTAGCCGCTTTAAACAGGAGAAGCTCTTTACACCTGCTAGCTCGCTAGCTGGGACTGGCGCGAGGCTAGTGTGAAGTGTGTCCGCCTGTGAGTGTTTTGTGAAGGTGGAGAGGCTCAACAGCACCCGCTGGCCAAAAACTTTGATAGAAGTCAGAAGGAGTGATAGAAGTCAGTCTCCAAACACAAGCAGCTACAAAAAAAAAACAGCAAAAATAGAAGCTCGACTTGTCGCTAGTCGTTTTTAACACAGAAAATGCCACTAAGATGATTAGGAAAGTCTTCGGTTAAACTCAGAACACAATGAAAATTTAAAAAAAATGCTCCCACGGATGTTTACACCAAAAGATCGCTGATTCGCTCATTTAGCTGTCAATCAAAAATTGATTCAGCCTCAGACAGATCATCCAATCATCATGCAGAAGCTGAGCGTCCAGGCCAGCGGAGGCCAGCCCACTGCCCCATAGACCCCCAGAGATGATGAGTGTCCGATGGGCGGGACAAAGCCCAGCATTTATCCAATGACTCATCTCGTTTTGCTGCACGCTCTGCTTTGCCATTGAACTCTGTGGACGCTGAGCATCCACCCTGTTTAAAGCACTGTGAAGCTACAGGAATGAGTGAGAGGAAAGCCGCGTCATTACCAGTGATAAGAAGCTGATTCTGAACAAAAGTTGAGCGCTTTGTAGCGCATATTTAGTCACTGACATGTACACACAACAGTATATTATTGATCACTTATTTTTTTACATTTTAGGGGAAGCTGAGCTTCCCTTGCAGTCTTAGACCAATCGCGTCTGGCACAGATGTGCTATTGTCAGGAGGGGGAGCTGTTTGTCTTTATTCCAAAGTCATAATGTCTTTGAAAGACCATGTGTCACCTTTCTGTCAACAGTAATGGCTGGAGATGGCTTATGGTAGAAAAATGAACATTTAACTCACAGGTAACAGCTCTGGTGGACATTCCAGCTACAGGCTCTCAAACGCCAGTTCTAAAAGGTTGGCCTTTCTGCAAAATGTCGACTGTCTGTAACTAATCATTCTCCATTATCATTTCTCATCAACAAGTAATTTTGCTGGTTATTTAATGTTTTTTTTTTATTTCACCACTCTGAGTAAACTCTAGAGAGTGTTGTGGGTGAAAATCTCAAAAGATCAGCAGTTACATAAATATTCAGACCAGCCCATCTGGCAGTCACAATCATGAAACACCAAAATCACTGAAATCACACTTTTTTCATTCTAATTGTTGATGTGAACATTACCTAAAGCTGCTGACCTGTATCTGCATAATAGTCACATGACTGTCTAATTAGATAATTGCATAATTGAGCTGGTGTCTATGGGTTTCTGTGCTTTTAGATTATATCTAAAAAACCAACTAAACATCAGCAGGCATAAATAGAAAGTATAACTAGTGCCCCCCCCCACACACCAATACTAGCATACAACTTGAGAAAAGTCATATAAATGTCTGTATACATCCCACCTACATTTAAAAGTATACGACACTCTGTAAACATCAACACTGGTTGTCCACTAGCGAGGGGCAGAGAATCATCATAAGCATATTTAGCACCCCCAACAATGACTTAGATTACATTAAACTTTTTGCCAATGTAATTTGCACATTTAACCCATCTGTACATTCTCCATTGAGAAGCACTTTTAGCAATGCTCCTGGAAGACATACACTGTGCTTATAAACAAGCATACAACTCATAGTTGATTATGGATTTCAAATACGCATCGACACAAACACACACACACACACACATATACACATACACACCACTTTCTGACATGCCCATCCGTCATTTAGCATAAGACCTCAGAAAAGTTCAGCCAAAAATATAATGCAGGTCTTAAAATGACTACATCTCGTAAAGCAGCTCATAAAATCTTTGAAAGGTCTTTCATATGAAAATATGTGAAATGAAGATGCCTAATGATAAGGAAATGCCTAATGATATAATTTAAATACATGTAATACATAATTGCTCAGAAAGCAGGTAGAGCAGTGGTTAAGTGGGAGGAGCCCTTTGACATTACTACTGAACACTTTTTCAGCTCTTCTTCTTCTCTGTGCTCTTAGTCTGTCACTAAACACTGAGAATCACCCATCATGCTGACATTTTATATTTTTATTTTGCTGATGTTTGTAGGTGAGAAATAAATATGCACATTTTATTTCTTGCGGTTCATACAAAACATTATTTGTAGCACCACATACTTTACACTTCACTGTAAAAAATTTAGATTTTTTGGTGTTTTTGGATTTAATGAGCTTTTAAAATACTATTGTTTTCTATTTCAGGTGGAGTTTATTCAAACATTATCAGACCAATGGAATCTGAAATAGAGTTTTCAGTGGGTGACAGTGTTACCCTGTCCTGCAGCTACAGTGGCAGTGTATACAGGATTTACTGGTATCGTCAACATCCCTCATCTAAACTGGACTTTCTACTTTATATAACCAATTCAGGGGGTTTGAGTTCTCGACCTCCTGGTTTCTCTGCTAAGATTCAGAGCAGTAAAGTGGATCTGTTGATCTCTTCGGCTGAAATATCACACTCTGCACTCTACTACTGTGCTCTGAGGCCCACAATGACAATAAAGCCAGCATCATTGTACAAAAACTGACTCTGTGATAAGGAAATATGTATTTGTATTGGGTTTCCTGTCAGGTGTTCCTCTCAGCAAAATACATCCACAAATGTGGTTGATAAATTTGATCTCACAAGTTCAAACCACACCATCAACATACTCAAGTAAAATGAGGGAAGATTATGTGACTGGGAGGGGCTTTTCTGGCTTTATATTTAAAAGCACTGGCTCCCTTCTAAAATTTCTGTATTATTGCATATCTTTAAAAAGGAAAATCTTATCAAACACAAAGCACGTTTTATTTCAAACAACTTGTCAATCACCCATGTAAAATATTAATTGACCCGATGGCCATTGTTTTTGTCACTCAGGTCACAGTACTTTTTTTTTTTTCTAGGTTTTTTGCCAATTTTATCCCCTTCCCAATGTGGTGGTAGCCAATGAACCCATCCCCTCTGTTAGGCCTCTCCCACATCACTTTGCAATGTCCCTGGCTCTAGGAGGGTGCAAGCAAACACAAGCCACTTCCGTTGCATGTGCTGCAGCCACCGCTTCTTTTTCGAACCACCGCTGATACACCATCACTGGACAGCCTAACACGCTTGGAGCAAGGCACACAGGGTCCCCAGCTCTGATTAGACCAATCAGTAGATGCTTGAGCCGGCGGACATTGCAATGTGAAAGTTATAGGAAGAGTGAGAGCGCCATCTACCCGCCCAGAGACAACACTGACAATTTTTTGCTCTCTTGTGCCCCGGCTGATGATGGCAAACAGCATGACTGGGATTCGAACTTGCAATCCTCGGATCATAGTGGTAGCATCTTTGCCTGCTGAGCCACTTGGGGCCCCAGTCACAGTACATTTAATTACTTTTCAATATCGACAGCCCCTTGTTTCAGACAGTAAAAATATACTGCTTATTGGTGGAATGGACAAAATCATTTTACTTTAAGTTTTTTTTTATTAAAATGATTAATGAAAATACTCTTCAAAACTTTGGAGTTAGGGTAATAATTATTACTAGTTTAAAAAATGAATTTACAACAGAAATCTAATTGCCAAGTTCATGGTGTTTCAAAGAGAACTTGAGCAACATCAGATGATCAACATGTCTGAAAGCACCTATTCAAAATAGGAATGATGAATGTCAGCTTAATATAATTGATTTGATTAGAGTCCACTTTATTGCCATTACACATGTACAAGTACAAAGCAATGAATGTAGTTTAACATCAAACCAGAAGTGCAATAGTAGTCAGTGCAGATGTACATACATACAGTATATACAAATAACCAGAGGTATGGACACATATACGTGTGAATAACTTTCAGTGTGTTGAAAAACAATTGTAAGTATACCTGTAAGTATTTTATAGAGTTATTCTGAGTTGTTGTAACTATACATGTAAACATTTTGTAGAGGCAGTGTATACATAATATCAGACATGTGGACTAGAGTCAAATGACTTGGACTCGAGTCCGACTCGAGTCACTAAACTGATGACTTGTGACTTGACTCGACAACATCACTAAAGACTTGCAAGTTGACTTAGACTCTACCTTTACTGACTTGGACTTGGAATTGGACTTGAGATGTAAGACTTGAAAAGACTTGAAACCCCCATTTGAACACAATAAAAAAGTAAAACTGAATCGCATAACTGGATCATTTTGTATTAAATGGTGCTGTAACGCTTGTCACTACCCGACATTACCTGAAGTAATCCATTCACTCTGCCTGATTTGTACCACGCATGCGCATAAGCACGTCATTTCCAGATAAAGTTTTATGAATTGCATTGAATCAGAGGTGTTTTTGGTGAAGGATGAAAACTTTTGCACTTTATCGTTTTATTACATTTATGTTTAATTGTTTGTTAAAAAAATAATTTACGTTTTTCACACTTTGAAATTTACATCGATGGTGGGGAGCAGACATGTGTTAAACAACAGTAGGGTTGCCAGGTCCCCAAAAATCTCCATATATATATATATATATATATATATATATATATATATATATATATATATATATATATATATATATACATACTCTCCATATTTTCTCTTTCACTCAAAAAGTGAAAGGAACTGTTAGAAGATATGTTGATATACCAAAATTGATATACTACATCATGCAGGTAACAGAGCTCTAGTCCAGAGCCATACTGACCCACACTCCTTTTTTTGTCATCTTTTCTTCCCTCGTTCCTCTCATTGACTTCCATTCATTTTCACATACACTCAAGCCACAGAGTTTCTGTGTCCCAACAGCCACCAACATTCATGTACTCCATCAGGACAGATAACAGAGCTCTAGTGCAGGCCATACTGACCCGCACTTCTCTTTTTGTCATCTTTACATCCCTCGTTCTTCCCATTCATTTTCACATAGAAACATGGCAACCGCCTTAGCTGCCATAGCAACCACCTTGGGTACCATAGTAACCGCCTTGAGGCCCATAGTAACGGCATTGGGTGCCAGAGCAACCGCCTTGGGTGCAATAGCAACCGCCTTGAGGCCCATAGCAACCACCTTGGGGCCCATAGCAACTGCCTTGGGGGCCACAGCAACCACCACAGATACCACAGCATTACTTTACAAACCAACTGGAATACCTTAGCTTGTGGGCCATGTTAGCAATGCACAACATCCCGCGTTTCCTTCAGGAAATGCACTTTTCTAGTTTATTATTATTATTATTATAACAACAACAACAATAATAATAATAATAATAATAATAATAATAATAATAATAATAATAATAATAATATACCTTTATTTATTTTCATAAATCAGAAGCATGTTAAATTTTTATAGTATGTTTTTTAGGTAAACATTAACCATTTTGTGAATACAATGACCAATGCCATGGAACAGTGATAGCTGCTGGAGGAAACTCTGTTCATCATGTAAATGATTTTTTTGTGCTTTGTAATATTAATTTTATGACAGTGTCAGACTACAATATGCACCGGTATAGTAAATGTAATGGGTGGTTTGTCTTATAGCTTCAAATTTAAAATAAAAAAATCAAGCTTTCTCAACTTAATTGTATATTGTAAAGCAAGAATTATAATAATAAAAATAATATACATTTCTGGTATAGTATGTCTGGCTGCAGAGTGCAGACCACATAGTAAAATGTAAAAACACATCTATAGCAGTAGGTTATACAGAAAATTTCAAATAAAATGCAGCATATTTTATAAACAATGCAGCATAATTTAACAAATAATTAAAAAAGCAGTATGGGAGTATTTTGAGTATAAATAAAAGTTAACCAAACATATTCTGGATGCTGCGAGACCTTTTTCGTTGATGAAATGAAATGACAATTGTTTAATAATTAAATAAACAAACATAAGGGGCTACTTCAGATTCCCATGAAGGAAAAGGATGTCGCTAACTGAAGAGGGCTTTAGCACACTGCATCTTTCTTCAAGGATTCGCCCACAAACACTAAAGGCTCGCTCCGATATGCAGAGTACATGACGGGCAAGTTTACTAAGTGATGGAAACTCGAGCTTGTGATTTTTCCACCACTGAAGAACATGGTGTGATCCTGATGTCTCAAATGTGTCTAGTTTAACTCTTAAATAGTCACTTATGTCTGATTCTAAAGTCATTGTTCTATCCATTGCCATGGAACCCGTGTCTTCCCATTCTTGAAACTCACTGAAATGCACTCTCTTAGTTGGCCTCAAACATCAGGTCTCCTATCAGCTGTTTCACTGCATTCATGACATCTGTTCTTGCGTAGTCATCTAGCATCTTTAGATGTCGCAGTTTGGGAGTGAGAAATGTTGCCACTGTATAGAGCATGTGGACAGCATTTGGTGCTGAATTGTCCGTTGACATGAGTTCTTTGAGACGCCGCACACACACAGAAGCAACTTCACTGAGGGCAGGTACAGCTGCTGCATCAGCGCAGTGCGTCATTAATCTGACAGACCATGGGAGCACTACAGATCCACTTAGTATTGAGCTGTCTGATTTAAAGTCATTTGTTGCATCTTTGAAAGGCTTCAAAAAGGATACAACAGTTGTCAGCATGTTTTTGTTGATGTACCCGATCTTATCATATTGATTATTTTCCAGCAGTATTGTTGAAATTTCTTCAAACTGTTGCAAGACAGAATCTGTCATATCAAAAACTGAATTCCACCAGGTCTCTACTGCCTGTTTCAGAGATTTTTTCAGCTTACCTTGTTGTCCAGAACGCATGAAGTATGTCACCAACTTTTTAACATCTGTCAAAAGCTGAGAGACCTCACATGCATTTTCCTTCTCTGCAGTGGCAAAGGTACTTGACAAAATTATGTTGAGTACGTGTGCACTGCAGTTTATTCTGGTGAAGCCATGCAGACTAGAAACCATTTTTGCCCCTCTATCAGTTACAAAGATGATCTTATTCACCATGGTGGTGCACGTGCAGTCAATTCCAAAAGCACAGAGGTTTTTGAACAACAAAGATCGAATGTTGTCCCCCGTCTTGCTGGTTCCTGGTTCAAATAGATTTGCAAACAACACCCTTGACACAAGATTATAACTATCCTCTATGTAATGGATAGTGGCTGAAAGGAAAGAGGTCTTCCTATAGTTTTCCATCCAGATATCTGTTGTGACAGCGCACCCATATTTGCTGATGGACTCGGTCATGCTGTCTACTAGAAATCTTTTTAGCTTTATTGCTTCTTCCTCAATGTGCCTTGAAATGGTTGTGGGATAGGGCAACATTTCTTTGACATCAAATTTGCCAATCTTCGCTGCAGTGTCAACCAAATGCTATGCAAGTTTAGAAAAGCCCTGACCAGACACTGTATCAAATGGCCGTATGTCCATACAGACAAATTTAACACATTTTTCTGTCGTTTCCTTCTTTAAATCATTTGTCACTTTTGTGGGGAATGACAGTTTTGTTTGCCCATTCAGAACTGCGCACACATGACGCTTTAAACCAGAGGTACCCAATTTGTGGCTATCGTACACCAACACTTTCTGACATTTATCACAGCATGCAAATGGTAGGCGATTTCCATCTCCATTAATGACAATAGAAAATGACTTCCATATGTCAGACTTGCCTGAAGATGTCTTAACTGTATCTTAAGTGCTCTTTCCACAGCTGAAACCTCTACAGGCGTCGCCATTTCTGAAGCACAATAACGCACACTTCATGTTCATGATCGCTGCATCTTTAATATTATATTATATTATATATTTTATTATATATTTAATAGTTTATTACTTTCTCTTACTGAATGATTAGCTGTTTTAATGTTCATTATGCAAGTAAAGGTTGCATGATTATCATCATTTTCTAGACTATTTATTAATTTGTGGGATTTTTTTACATATATGTGTAGTCCCACTCCAGCGACATCTGGACTGACTGACCAACCGCAGTCGCGAACGGCAATTAATTTTGGTCCCGCGCCGCAAGGTAGTGTGATGGGTCCCGTGGGAGTCCCGCGGTAATGCAGACCTCTAATACAAAACACTTTAACCATTGCCATACTGATGAAATTACTTAGTGTCACGCTTTGCCCCCTTGTGGTTGTATCTTGTACTGTAGTTTCCTTTTATGGTATTGTTCCTGTCCTTGTTTATGACAGTAATGCGTATTGTTGATTATGGAGTTTAAGGCTCATTTTAGAGTGATTTGGACAGAGCAACCTCATTACTAGAGGGGATACACCTGGTGTGGGCGGAACCCAGTTAGGGAGTACATTCCCAGGGGGAAGATAAAAAGGGGGACACGACGTGATGATGTCACTTTCTCCTTGGCGCAAACCAAGGGAAGTCGCGTTGGGTGCTTTTACCAGCATTGTTTGGGAGAACTGGTGCATGTATTGGCAATAAGAGCCAACGGCCAACCAGTGAGTGTGCGGCTTCAAACCCCGCGACGAAGACAGCTTGCTGTTCAAAGCGGCCGACCAGGTGAAGGAGACCTGTGTATGCATGTGCAATTGAGACTTCTGGTAGGTCACCGGGTTTCCTGTGTTTGTATTTGCTGGGTTCCCGCTGTGGATGATATGTGAGGCCTATGGCCATTGTTATATAAGTTATTTTAAACTGTCTGTGCAGGCTGGTGTGAGTGACATCAGAGCGAGGATACGCTGGTTCAGTGTGGCTTAAGATTGAGTGGCGTATGGAGCAGAGATGCCCTGAGAAGTGCTAATATCAGTGACGGCCTTTGCTTGGGTACGTCAATATGTACTGCTGTATGATGGCCTATGGCTTTTAGCTGCCTATAACGGTATTTAATGTCTCTAATATCTTCTTTTTAGAGTGTGGCCGGCAGCCGGGGCATTTATAGACCACTGTTTTCCTTCTCATGTTTTCCTTCCACTGTTTTCCTCTAGTAGATTTTATTTGTTTTTTTACTGTTTTCCTTTTACTGTTTTATTGTTTTAATTGATGTTTACCTTCATTGTTTTATGCAACCATAAGATTTATTGTATTTTATTTTCAATAAATTCTAATTGGTTTTAGCATCGAGACTGAGCAATAGTGCTGTGTGGTATGTTTCAGAGTGTGATTTCTCCATATACAAATTGTAATAGCATATCGCAGGTGGTTTTAGTGGCATCCTGTTGGTGCCTCTGTATTTTTTAGTTCTTTGTTTTGTGGTCAGGGCCTGGGTCACCCTGGTGCTCTGGTGTTGCCCTTGTGGGGTGTTTGTGCATGTTTTTCTTAGTGTTGGTGCTTTGCAGTGTTGGGATTGGTCTAGTGTATTGTTGTTTTAGTGGTAGTTTGTGATAGGGCACGTTGGGTCGGACAGCTTCCTGGCCACACCCCTTTTTAACCTGCATATGCTAATTTTATTTATATGCACAGAGAACCACACAGCATATCGTATTAGTATTGTTTTACATCCCAATGCTTGTTTTTATTGTTAATTTGTATTCAGTTAATAAATTGTCTTGACCTCAGTTGGTGCACGAGTCATTGGCTCATTTTAACACTCCTTTATTGGAGTGGCCTTGCGTGGAATCCCCTACCCAACAAATTGGGGTGGCGTAGTCGGGTTTTATACATCTTATAGGCGTGGGACGCTCATCAGGTAAAAGAGAGAAAGTGAAAGAGCGACCCGCCACACTATCTATTATATTCAATCTGCACGTGTGTCCGCATCTTGTCTGGAGCCATGCCTGACACTTAGCTAATACACAGCCTGTAGTTGACAGTGTGATTGCAACATTACAGTATATTACTAAAAATAAATAATTGTGTCTGCGTGTGTGTATATTTAAGTAATTATTCGCAGTACCTGAGGCCCTTGCTTCTAATGATCCATGGCTTAGTAAGCTACAAATGTGTTCATGGCGCCTTTCCCAACCAATGAGAGTGAACAGGAGCAGCAGGAACAATGTTATTGGTCAAAATCCATTACTGCTTTCTGAAATGCTCATAACGCGGGAAGGTTTGAGTGTGCATGTACACTCCACTAATCCAAAATAGGGAAATGAGTCAAGAATCTTGTTATAGATCATTTCTTTAAATTTACCAATTTCACGATGGGGATGATAAAACAGATTTTGATTATATCATGATGAGCAGAACTCTGTAAACCTATTCCTGTATAGATGACTTATAAATAAAAAGAATGATTAAAAAATAAAATGCTATTAATCTGTTCCAGCCCTCTAAAAACCACACCAATTTTATGTTACATATTTTTTAAATAAACAAATAAACTGTTTAATTAAATGTATTTTTACATTTAAATATAGACTTTTTCACCACACTTTACTCTCTTTCACTTGCAGGGCATTTCAATAAAATCCTCCCCAAAGAGCTTTGATTCTTCTTCCATTTCAAAATGTTTAGAAAATGAGTGAGACATGTTTGTTTACACAGCACACATCCTCTTCTTCTGCACTCACTCCCGCTCGCTAGTGACTCCTAGTGGTGGTTGACAGAAACTCACTTGCTTTGAAACATTTTTCACTTTAGACCGCCCACAACCTCATCGATTGGGTCTGCCGTTTCTTCCTAATGTGTGATTGGCCGTCCCCGTTGTCATTCGATCTGGTTGTAAATTGGTGTTTTGCTAGTTGTCCAGGAGTCCGTGTTCACCTGCCACCGTAAGTTGTTAACATGTTGGATGTTTGAATCTGTCTGTGTTTGGAAGCTTTGGATGTGTTGATTATACTGAAATGTTTATAAATAACCCTTCTGTGGTCTTTGGGTCAAATTGACCTGTGTTTAACTGCTTAAAATGAGGTAGAATTTTATGGAAATGGGGTCTATTGACCATACATTCCAAAAATAAGTGTAAAATTGGTAATGAGTTGGATAAAACAGAATTGGGTGATAATTTTATGCTACATGTTTTACAACCATTGAAACCAAAGTGAACAGTGAACTTAACAGTAACAATAAAAACTAGAAGAACTTCTAGAATTTATTTATTTTTTGTTTAATTTAATATTTTATTAATACCTAATAATTTAGTTGTATTTCATTAATAATTTATATTATTAATTTGAATATTTTATTAGTAGTTAATAGTTTTTATTTATATATTATTAGTAGTATCTAATAATTATGAATGCAATATGATTAATAATATTTTTCTAATGTATTAAAGTGTATTATTAATGTAATTTATGTTAAAGGCCACACCCCAACCCCCCTCCCCCCACCCCTTGTTCAAGCCAGTTGTGTTACCCACCTCTGAAATCAAAATTTTGTAACTGCTTGTGACAGATCTCTAGATATAGTACAGAAAATCTGACTCCAACAACATGATGATCTTAAACATTTAAAGATCTCAGCTGTGCGTCTGAGTAGATAACTACACTTTGAGAGAGAGAGAGAGAGAGAGAGAGAGAGAGAGTGAATGAATGAATCATTTCCAGGTCAGATAGTTATTGTATTGTACTGTTACAGTTGTGTTGTTGTGTTTTCACAGATTGCAGTGGAGAAGATAAAGTGGAACAGCCAGTCAGAGATGTGACTGTATTTGAAGGAGAATCAGTCACATTAGAATGTAATTATCAAACATCAGGATCAGCAGATCTCTTCTGGTACATTCAGAGATCAAATGACTTTCCTAAATACATCCTGAGAAGAGATACATATTCATCTGGAGATAATGGACCAGAGTTTCATGAGAGAATGTTTTCTGCAGTCAACTCATCATCAGTTCCACTGACAATCCACAAGCTGTGTGTGTTTGACTCTGCTGTGTACTACTGTGCCCTGAGGCCCACAGTGACATCATCACATTCAACCATCATACACAAACATGAACTTCTACACAGTAAGACTACAAATGTACCTGTTACTGTCATTTTACCATCAGTTACAATCATCTCACAAACCACAGTGTTTTACACCTTTGACACAAAGAACTGACTGTTTTTGTACATTTACATTTTATTCAGCTCTGTGTTGAATAAGTTGTGTTGGACTCATTTTGTTCTCATATGTTGCACACAAAGATTTTCAAGCTGCAAAACGAGAGAAATAGCTATGCAGCTTTCAATGCGTTTTCAACACTGAACTGAAAAAACTTGCTGAGCTTCAATAACACAGTCCTTAATAATGTAGCTTTTATCTAGGTTCACCAGACGTCCTCTTTTACCCGGACATACAAGTCGCTCAATCTGAAACCTGTTTTCCTTTAGGCAGCCCACAAGCTCACTGATTGGCTCTGCCATTTTTTGCTAATGTGTGATTGGCTGTCACTCCCTCAAATAGCATCTGGACTTTCACTTCTAAGTTGTTAACATGTTTAGCGTTAGTTCTGCCTGTGTCACATCAGCTAGACGTATTTTAATATCAGAGGTTCCTTATTTAAATCCATTAACATTAACATCTGAGTTTGTGTGTCTACTACAGTATATAACAGTCTGTTATAAATCATCCATTTACATGCCTCTAAGTTTAACTATCTTCAAAATTATTCAGAATTTTTTTACTCAGAAATGAGGTTTAATTTTATGTAAATTAGGTCTGTTGATCACACAGTCCAAAGATAAGTGTAAAATTGGTGGTAATAAGTTGGAGTGAAGTTGACTAAAAACAAAGAATTGGGTGATAATTTTATGCTACATGCTTTTAACAGTTTATACAAAACTAATGATAATATTTTATAATGTATTATTTTATTAGATAGATACTTTATTAATCCCTTGCGGGAAATTCAGGTCCCAGCACTGTTGGCAGGGCAGCTGCTTGCGCAGCGCCAACCTTTTATTACTGATTAATATTCATTTTATTTTATTATTAATTGCACTTAATAGTTATTATTAGTATATTATTAATAGTAACATATAAATCATAATTTCTAAGTAATGTATTAACATTTATTAATAATAATAATTTAATTTATGTTCAAGCACCATCCCCCTTGGAATCAAGCCAGTTGTGTGCCTCCATCTCTGAAATCAAAATTTCATCACAGGCACAAGTGTCTGACAGCACGCTGAAAAAGAGATTCAGTGATGTAAGCCTTTCCCACTTCTGGTGCAGCCATGTGATGGCTGAGTATCCATGTCTTGCCACTCTTGCAGTCAAAATGATCCCACCATTCAGCACGACCCATCTTTGTGAAAGTGGCTGTTCTACCTTGGTCCAGCTCAAGTCAAAGCAGAGAAACAGGTTGAACACTGAGCATGATCTGAGAGTAACTCGGTCTACTGTCACACCAGACTTTGAAACTCTGATCAAAAGTAAAGTACATGCCCAACTATCTCACTGACTTCCACAAAAGGTTAGGTGAAAGCATTTTGTTTTTTAGTCTTATTTTATGTAGTTTTGGTTTATTGTAGTAACTTTTATACATGTAGTTGTCATGTTCCTCCTCAGTTTCTTAACTTAATTTAATTGCTCTTAAATTTACTTTGCTTGCATATGTATGTTTAAATGTGTTTTTGAAGGTTATTTTTCAAAAATAAATTTATTTGGTTTGTAGTCTATAAAACTGGGCCGTGACTTAATGACCATGAGAGCAGTAGAGAACCCCTAAAAAACTATAAGTACCGAATACTCCTGACACTGATTGTTTGAAACATATGCATTGTGAACTAAACTACCTCACACAAGTGAATGCCACTGACAATAATTGTTACATGCATAATCATTTATACTCATTGTATAGTAAACTACTTCATAGCATATAGTGCACTAATTGTGAAAAATCAGTCTTGTTAATATGCTAATATTATGTTAATATACATATCTTTATTATTGTCCTCCTACCTAACCACCCAAATACCAAACCTACATATATACCTTCATGTAGACAGAAAGTCCTGTGTGGACAACTGACAATTGACAAATATAAATAATAAAGTCTATAAGCAGTATAATCAGTTCACAATCAATAACAATAACCAACTGAACAGTTTCAGACTCTGCACTACACCACAATCAAAGAAATCTGGTTAAATTATGGAAGCCAGTCAAATGAAAGCAGATGATGCTTTGAAATTATTTTCTGTTGCAAGAACAGCCCTCAGTCTCATTCTGAACCTCAGCTTATTCACCACCTGTACGTTCTGGTAGAGGGTGTGGCAGAGTAAGATTGTAAGATGAGTTCTTCAGTCATGGGGAGGAGCTGAGTGTGTGTAGAGAGTAGAGATGATCACACTCTCATGCTGACATGCTGAGGAGTGTGTGTTCTTCTGCCAGTGAGTGCTGTACCACCATGATCATCTTCACTGTACTGCTGCTCTCAGCTCTTAAAGGTAACACTTCCAGACATTAGAAAATAAAGTAGAAAGGCTCTGAGAACTAACATTCAGTGCTGTAAGATTCTTATTGCTGTTCATGATCTACATCTGAACATGTTCTTAAATGACTGATTGATCATTAATGCTGTTATCTTTATAAATGTGTAGGTATCAGAGCTAAAGATGACATCACTCCAAGCACAGGATTTGTTTTTGCTGTTGAAGGTCAAAGTGTTACACTTTCCTGTAACTACAGTAGTACTGTTTTGTTTAGGACACGAACCTCACTACAGTAGAAATCGAGACTATGGATGTGTAAATATT
>BRDA01033790.1:0-14040 GCA_036984385.1 Crenuchus spilurus | reverse complement strand
TAAACAACATCAATAAACACTATTAATCACTAGAATAGGAGATATTAGTCCTTAAACAACCTCAATAACACTATTAATCACTAGAATAGGAGATATTAGTCCATAAACATCAGTAAACACCAATAATCACTAGAATAGGAGATATTAGTCCATAAACAACCTCAATAAACACTATTAATCACTAGAATAGGAGATATTAGTCCATAAACATCATCAATAAACACTATTAATCATTAGAATACTAAATATTAGTCTCCTCCCCAAACAACCTCACCAAACTTTTAAACCCTAGAATAGGTTTCACCATGGAAAGCTGACTGTTGGCACGATGCTGCCGAGACAAAAATGCCCTCTTTTACTGCTCCATTGTCTTGAGGTGGACTGACCTTGAAAGGCCATCTCAGCAGGTCGATCTCTGGAGAAAGGTGAGCTCTCAGTAAGGCTTTATGGAAATCCATCCCTAAAACGCTCAACTGTAACAGATTACAAATGGAACAGTCTCCCCACCTCTAAAAGCATCTGCAGACCAGTCTTGGTCTCAAGGACTATCACCTGTTGAACGGTCTTCTAATTAACTAATGATCTACTGCAACTAATAAAGCAGTAGTTATGGATGTGTGCAGGCAGCAAATTATGTTTAATTGAGCTCCTCATCTCTCTGAAGCATCATTAAGCTCCAATTACTGGCAATTAATGCTCTGAACAAGAAACACTGGCTTCCTTTATTACCATCCTGCAGAATGGTAGAAGGTTGTACTCCAGCTGTAATTCCGCAACAAGCTCTAAAGTCACAAACACAAGGCTTTGTGTTATACTTAATACCTGAACTGTGTATGAGAGATGAGTTGATGATAGTGCCATAGTGTAAGGCTTAACCCCTGTGTGTTTATGTTTTGTTTTGCACCCGTTTTGGTTACTTCCTGTTTCGTCATGTATTGATTTCAGCTGTCACTAGTTTCATGTCATCACTGTGTCTATATAAGTTTAGTTTAGGTCTGTGTTCACCACGAGTCATTGTATGTATGTATGTATGTATGTATACATTGGATGTATGTGTCTTTGTCAACATGTATTGTCCTCATGCATCGTATCGATCATTTATTGTATGTATCGCCTGTTTGTGAGTATAGTTTCTGTGCATTGTGTTTATATTAGCGTCTGTTAGCTTAGCTTTGTTTACGTTTCGTTTCAGCCACCGTGCTGCCTTTTGTTTTGTATTGTCTTTAGTGTTTTGTTAAATGAACCTATATTCAGTTTTATCTCTGCGTGTGCGTTCCCACCTCTTTAACTGGCTTCCACATAGACTATGCTTCATATATTAATCCTCTATTGTAAAAGAGTGAATAAGTCAACAGTCCATAAACAACCTCAACAAAAACTATTTGTGTTAATACAGTGGTACCCCTACTTACGAGCATCCCCACTAACGAGTATTCCAGGTAACGAGTCAAGATCTCGGAATATTTTTGTTCCAGGTAACGAGTAAAATTCCAAGTAACGAGTAGCGTACATTAGTTCAAGTATGCCAACCGCTAGGAGCACGGCGGTCGTAGCATCCCCTAGATGCTAGCGTAGAAGAAGAGGTCAGTCAATACCTTTGACCGCTGTCCAGTAAGCTAAGGTAGCAAAAGGTAGTGAACAAGAAAGTTAGATACATTTTACTTTTACTTTTCATATGATAAGTGTAACCATGCCATACATGTACGCCCGTCCTCCTGTCCTCCTTAGCCGCCAGCCTACACGAGCACCATCGGTCTCCTTCTCCTTAGCAGCCAGCCTACACGAGCGCCTTCGTCGTCTTGTTTATGTTTTAAAAAACCCATATAAACACATTATTTAGCATATTAAAGTATACTGTATATTGGCTGGCTGACACGGATTAATCAGTTTTACATGTATTCTTATGGGGAAAATGCATCCAGCTAATGAGCAAACCAGCTAACGAGCTTGGCTCCTGCACGGATTAAACTCGTAAGTAGGGTTACCACTGTATTATGGAATGTTATGTGGGGTCCTGATCATTGAAGAACAGGGTGAATAAAGTATACAGAGAAACAGAAGCACTACAGTCTGTAATTGTGCACTTATATGATCAGTGAAGTGTAGACACAAGGAAGAGGTTTTAATGTTTTGGCTAAAATGCTTGAAGAAATTCAGCACCTTCCCTCCTGTAAGTTCATAAAATGTTGGGACAGGTGAGGCTATTGGGTATAACCATGTGTTAAAAGTTGGGTCGGGTACACTGATGATGACACAACCTAAAACATCTGTCAGATACAGCAGGAAGGAAAATATCCTCTACACACAGAATGCAATGTGAGGTTTGTCTATTTTTACTGATTCCACTCAGGCCACATCAACTCCTACAGGATTCTGATATTCTTCGGCCTGTTGAACATACCAGATCAGAAATGCAGAGAGTGAATTATGCAAATGGTAGAGATACATATGCAACACAGCCGAAGATAAGGTATGAATTTTACAGCGTTCTGATGTACCACAACAACATGAAAGCCCTGATCAAACAGAAAAGAAGAAGTGCAGGCTGTTTAGACTTAGGTAAGGCTCACCATGGCTGAAAGACTTTTTGAGAGGCAGAGAAACTTCATACAGCCTACCCTTCATTTACATCAGCAGCAACTTTTCACCTTCTCATTACATACATACATACATATACATATAATACAATAAGCAGTGACTTTGCACATTTGCACACAAACCTCTTCTCATGGCAAGCTATTATTATTTGTAGTAATCAATAAATATAATACATATAGCTGGTTTGGCTAATCAATGCTTTATTTTGGTAAGTGTCCCCTGCACTTTTTCAAAAGGCAGTCTTGGTCCCCTGCAGTTTTTACCGTCCAAAAACAATGTTACGCTAAATTAAAAGAAGCACAGGACCCAGCAATAAAGGCTGCTCAAGCTAAAACCTGTTTCCCTTTAGAGCGCCAACAAGCTCATTGATTGGTTCTGCTGTTTGTTACTAATGTGTGATTGGCTGTCCCCGCTGTCACTCCATCTGGTTCACTGCCAAAAAGTGAAGAGCACACTTTTTAAGTGCGAGAGCATGATTCACGCAGCACTCGCTAATTTTCTTTCTTCCGTTTAGTTGAGCATGCGGGAGCACTTCAACACGCTCAGAATTCATTGCAAACAGTCAATCAGAAAGCAGTAACGGATCTTATCGTTCTGTGTATGTAGTATGTATATATCATTTTAGGTATAATTTTATGTAAATGAGGTATAATGACCATACATTTTGAACATTAGTGTAAAATTGGTGGTAATGAGTTGGAGTGAAGTTGACTAACAAGGTGAGACAGAATTGGGTGATAATTTTATGCTACATGCTTTTAACAGTTTATTAATATTTAATAATGTATTAATATTTTATTAATGATGAATATTAATATTAGTGGTATTATTTTATTATTACTAATAACAATTAATCATTATTATTAGTATATTATTAATAGCAACTAGTAATTATTAATAAAATATTATTAATAATAATTTTTAAGTAATGTATTAACCTCTCCAAACCCCACCCCCATCCTCGCTCCAGATTCAAGCCAGCTGGGTCCCCATCACCTCTGAAATTTCATCCCTGGCTACATCCTAAAATTTGAAACAGTGGAAATCCTTTTCTCCAACATCGCTATATTAGGAACTAAAATCTAGGAATCAAAAAGGGTCATAAGTGCATATATCACCTTACATGATTCCTATTGGAAATCACCACACTGCTACACTCCTAATTACCATAATGTTAAACATTGCTCAACTTTGTAATGTTGCCGATTCTGTCTTCAATGTTTCTGCTTCAATATTTCGCTCTGCCTCTTCTTGCCAGTTCTCACTGAAAATGAATGACATCCAGGCACTTTGTTGCAACGTGTCGCTGCCCATGTTAATGCAGATCAAATCATGAGGCGGAGATTCTAACCCTTGGAAGTTGCCTATGATGACCAAACTGTGACTTTTAAAAGCAAAATGATTCCAAACAAACAGCAGCCATGTATTCTTCAAAGCGGCTACCTAGCACCAAATTCTGGTAAGTGTTGTCCACAAAGTAGGAGAAGGTCATAAGAAGGTAGCTGTTTCCTCAGTTTGTAATGTAATTAAGAAATTTAGTTCATAGGAATGGTGGAAGTCAATAAAGGTAAAAATTAAGGTAAATCAAAACCCCTGACATTCAGGACTTTTTAACAGTTTTTACAGAATTTAACAGTCTCTAGTGGTGATGCACTGGTATGTGCTCTGGCGATGCTACGCTATTGTGTAGCAGTACCATCAATGTGATCTTAATCGAAGTGTCATCAGAAGAAGTCCTTTCCGCCATTCTAACCACAAAATTCAGCATCAGAAGTTTGGAAACAAGTCCTGTGACTGAAGACCTTATAATTGACCTCTTTAGCCACAGATAATTGATGTCCACAAAGCAGAAGAAGGCCATAAGAAAATAGTGGTGTTTTTAAGGAGCCATTTCCTTAGTTTGTAATGTAATTCTGAAATGGCAGTTAATATGAATGCTGGAGGTCAAGATGTGGTCCTGAAGACTGAGTAAACTTTCTAAGAGAACTAGAGGTGTCTTCAACTAAGGATTTTCATAGTCGAATCTGATTAGTTAGATTTTCCCTTTAGTCAACTAATAGTCGAATCAGGTTTTTTTTTCTAGAGCACCATAAACGGGATCCCCGTTCTCATTATGAACTTTTTTCCACTTCAAAGGAAAAACCTAAAACACTCAGATAAATGAATAAACATGGTAGGTTGGCTTTATTTAGCTTTTATTTATTTATTTACTGAAACCGGAGAGAACGTTAACAAAAAAAAGTCACCATCAGTGCACAGTGCGCATATCAAACATCAGAAAAGTGCACATAACACGGCTTTTAAAACAACAAAACATGCCTTTATCTCTCATTTAGCAACATAATAGCTTTAAAATTATTCTCAGTTGGGATATGAGTTGGCTACCTTCTTCTAATATGTTTTATTCGATGCCCGCATTGACAAACGGCTGAACTGTATGTTTTTTTTGCCTTACCCATTTTAAATGATACGCCATGTTGGTTGTTGTCGTGTGATATGTAAGAAGTTGATGACGTAACTTGCACTTTACTTTCTTGGGTTCATCTTTATCTTTTTCAAAAT
Source organism: Crenuchus spilurus (assembly GCA_036984385.1). NCBI lineage: Eukaryota > Metazoa > Chordata > Actinopteri > Characiformes > Crenuchidae > Crenuchus > Crenuchus spilurus. Next base: position 8,880 of record BRDA01033790.1, on the reverse strand, counting down.
ACTCCCACACTTTGGAAGTTTTTTTAGTAACCATCATGAGCCAATACACTGGCAGATTCTGACGGTCCTGTAGCGTGTTCAGCTCCGCTCATTTGGATTGTGCAACTGCAGGGGGTGATTTATTAATGTGTAGTAAGGAAGAAGCCTATTGTTAATGCGCACACATCATTGAAAAATTTTTATTAACAGAAATTAGGATGATTTTATTTGACAAAAGGCTATATATAGCGAAAACAAAGACATTTTATGTAACAACTAATGCTTAGCAGCAGCCTTGGGCACCCCCATGCAGTCAGAGTGGTACATTCCACTATGGCGTTCATAGCTGAATAGGGGTCCTTCGAATGAAATAGTCGAATCAGCGACCATTGCAGGTCACCCCTAAAGAGAACTGCTTGTATGTATTTTTGGAGGGTAAAGAGTGCAGAATTGTAAGACTCAATGATTCACCAATGGAAACAGCTTCACAAGTCTGTATAAGACATGGATAATTGAATCAACAGACATTGCACGTAAACACCAAAAAAAAAAGTTTTTTTATGCAAAGGTTACTACCAATATCAGAAGAGGAGATACATTATATGTCCAAATGTTTGTGGACACCCCTTGTAACAAATGCATTCAACTAAAATAGGACTCTCTGGAGAAGATAAACATTAATCTATTGGCCACATACCTAATGCCAGGTGTGGGCTAGAAGGGTATGCACCCTGGCATTGAGCTGTGGAGCAGTTGAACTGTGTTCTGGGCTCCATCCAATACGTTTGGGATGAGATGGGTTTTAAATTGCAACAACTGGAAAAACAGTTGATAATGAAGCTAAATTACTATGTAATTAAGTACATGTTCCCTAGTGCAAGTGGTGAAGTATGTGCAAGACTGGACTTAGGCGAGGCTAGTGAGTGTGGAGGTGTACTCACAGAAGCCCTTGCAGGTAAGGGTGGGGATCCCTGTAGCTGGCAAGCTCTTTATTTAATGGGTAGGAGCACCAGTTTGTGATTGGAGCATGATGCTAAAACACTGATGCTGAAATACAACAGATACCAGGATAATGCTGTTTGAGATTTAGAGTAGCTTTGCCTGGAGGATGAGTGACGTTTTTGTTCCCTTCTTCTTTTCCCTTGTGTGTGTGCATCCAGTTGATGTGATCATAGCTGAACTTATTTTACCCATGGCATGGTTTGATGAGCTCTAAGAATTGAATTGTCTTATTTGTGGTGTGAAATTTGCACGTCTATAACTATGTAGAGTGTTTTATTACAAGCCCTATTCACACAAAGAGAAAGAAAACAAGCACATCTTTTAAGGTAAGATTTGATTAAAAGATCATAATAAAACGTAATGATTGACATTTTATCTTGGTCCTCTTGCTTCTTTTATGGGTGCAAGGTGAGACCTATTACATACATAATCACACTGTAGTTACATTCAAATAGCATTTCAAAAGCAGCAGTAGTAGCTGTAGGTATGTGAGGGTTAAAAAGCTACACCTCATACAATCATCTCCTTTCCCACCTTTAAAGAGCCGTGTGAGCAGAGATCCTGAAAATAAAACAGAATTATTGATATTTCTCTCCGTTAGAATGCTCGGGCGACCTCTGTGCCACTGTGGTGGGAAGCGTGGGAGTGTTCCCGCACCCTCCGTGCACCGAGAGAGGTCCTGAGTGCTCTTCTGCTGGAGCAGGTGGGAGGAACACCACCAGGCCTGGAAAGAGTTCTCAGATATCCTACTCAAGTGGAGCCATTCCTTTATCAAAAGCCTTATATAAACGAGCGGCTGGACTTCTGCAACAATGTCACAGTGAAGGTGACACTTCAGAAGGGTGAAGGATGATGCAATGAGTGTAAAATGCACTCACTGTCAACTCCACGTCCATCACTGACCACAGAACCTGACATTATTTCTGTGGTGGACCATTCTCAACAGTCACATTGACATGGTACTGTCATGGTAGTGTTTATGGTATTTTCAATGTTTGACTGAGAGAGGGCCACCCAAAATATGTCCAAACTAGCTTTATAGCAAGAAAATGACCACTGGATTGCCAGCTAGATTTTACATTGTATGTAAATTTTTAAAACAAGGGAACAACAAAAATGCTATAAAATTATTTGAAATAAAGTTGTTTACATTGACTTACATTTAAAACAGCTTTTCTCTTCTACTTTAAAGTTACAAATGTAGCACTAGCTAGTCTAGCCTATATTACAAATGTTGTTTAGTGCCAGGGTTGCCAACTTTCAGATCATGAAATAAGGAACACCCCTGGCCTGATGGGTGGGAGTGGAAGGTTTGGCTTGGATGTTGAAAAAGGTCTTACGCCGTCATAAAAACATTATCCAGCAGACTAACATTGTCCTCACTCGATGCCATTTTTACAATTTCACCCCATTTTCAGGTGTATCTTAGCAACGCAGACTAGTGATGGGCATTCTGGCTCTTTTCAGAGAGCCAGCTTTTATGGCTCTGGCTCTTACAGCTCCCAAAATGGCTGCCTTATTTATTTATTTATTTATTTATTTTTGCTGCTTAGCTATTAATAAAATAATGTAAATTCATCAGTGACGTGTGGTGAGGTTTACGGTGAGGCAACCAACTCTGACTTTTGTATGATGACTGAAAGACTTGAGATCACACACGACTGAGCCTATGAGCCAACACTTTACAGTGCACACAAACATGCAAAAGACCTGCCTGCCAACCACCAATAAACTTCCTGTCATCTCCTGATGCTTTTTTACACGTCCCACACTCTTGTCATCAGCTGTTTGTAACATGTTTGCAGTTATTTAGCTTTTTATGGTGAATGACTATGTAGAGTTGTTGAAATAAATAAATAAATAAATAAATAAATAAATAAATGTAAAAATGCAGAAACAGTCCAAATAAATGTTCATGCAATGAATAGAAGAAATAGATCCCTGATACAAATGTAAGTATGTCCTTTTTCATGACAAAATGAATTTATTCGTCTGTACATTTATTTGTGTGTATTTATTTATTTATTCAATCATTTATATGTGTTTTTATTTATTTATACTTATTTATACTTATGCCATTTTTCAATCTCCATATGCAGAGTTGTCTTTTTGCAGCATCTCTTTCTCTTTCTGTGTGCATGTGCAGTTTGCAACTTCTACCCCTCCCTCGCTCCTCCCCCTCCTTGTTAGTGCACAGACACAGACGTCACCACACATGGTGTAACTGACCAAACCCGCACGACTTACACAGAAAAAAAGAGGAAAAAACAAAGCTCTGAGAGCCGTTTCATTGGCGAACGACTCATCACTAATGCAGACAGCACTTTCCATTGGTCATGAATCACTCACACATTCTGTTTCCTTTTCATTCATACATATCGCTCTTAAGCATTCTTAAGCATTTCTCCCCCTTTGATAAAAATACGTAACAAAGCACATCCCATATTGGTTCAGAAGGGAATGTGACTTTTAGTTTACAAATAAGGAATGATATTAGTTAGCCTGGCATTTGTAATATAGGCTATATATATATATATATAGGCTAGCTAGCTAAAGTGACCACTGCTGATAGGTTGTAGGTATCACCACCTGCTTAAGGAATTAATCTGATTAAAATCACTGTCCAGATTCTGAGAACAATAAGTCAATATATTTACAAATGTTAAGGTGGTGCAAGGTTCTGCAATGGGTGACATAACTACACGTGTTTACATCACTCATGTTCTCAGTTGGTCATCTTTCCTGGAATAGGGGGATCTTCTGAAAACACTGTGAATAAAAAATGCATAAAATATATGCACTGTGGCCTTAGACAGTGCATTAATTTTTCATGGATATGATGTAATAGCACAAAACCTGATTTTGAGGGTTAAACCAAAATAAAGTGAAGAGAAAATGGGCTACTCTGGGCATCAATTTAGCTCATAGTAATTAATGAACAGCCCTTAGATTAATGAAAAGCCTCAATTAATTACTGAAAAAGGAGTTCAAAAGAAGAATTTCCAAGGAAATTAATAAACACACACACACACACACACACACACACACACACACACACACACACACACACACACACACGTATAGGATGTTCATCCTATATGGTTGCCAGGAGTTGGAATCACTTTGACAAAGCTGAATTATATATATATATATATATATATATATATATATAATATAAAAATTGTAATTATTAACATAATATATACAAATGTGCAAAAGTTAACATTTTGATTTAAAAGCTCTGTATTTGAACATTAAGTGTTTATATGCCAGAAACACTAAAATTAGAATAAATACCAATAATAATAATAATAATAATAATAATAATAATAATAATAAATAAAGTTGCCATTTTATTTATGCTAATGTGTATATGCTGTACTTGCGGGGTGGGGGTTGGTGTAGGAGGAGGAGGGAGGATGCAGCGATGGGATCCAAACACGATACTTTATCAAAAAGACACTATTCATAAACAAATCTAAACAAAAACTATAAAGACAAACTATAATGGTGGACTAACAGAACATTCACTACATACACAAAAAACTAATGACTCAAAAAGGACAGAGGAACAAAAAGAAGCTTAAATACCAAATGTAAGAAAAGGAGAAAGATAGAAGCAAGGCTGTGGGATTAGATGAGACAGGTGCAGAACATTAACCTGACAGGACGATGTGTGAGGGCGGGGACATGAGACATGACATGGAAAAAAAACTGCGCACCTGGACAGAGATGGCACATGGGAAAACTTCAACAAATGGGCACAGGGCAGGGCTGGGAGAGGGCAGAGGCAGGGGTGTGACAATAGGCTAGGCTAGCTGCTACATTTGTAATGTCGGCTGGGCTAGGTCATAGCTGTGGGGTAGGACGTAGAACATTACAAGAAAGTACTCTTAACAGTGCTTTGCTTTTTTTTTTAGAAATGTTAGCTAAGCTACATACAGTGAATTGGACTCAAATTGTTCACTGTCTACATCTCAACATATTTAACACATTTAACATCTCACTGATATTTGTGATATCATACAAAACAATCATTATATTTCCTAACAGTTCTTAATAAAACTCTGTGTGTGTGTGTCATGATAAAACAACCACTGAGAGAATACTGGCCCTTTAAAGGGTTAATGATGAAAAGAAAAAGTAATACTAAGTCTTAGAATGAAAAAGTGAGTCTATCCAGGCAGACGTGTGTAGTGCCTCAGCATCAGTAACACCAGCATGCTGCTGTGATGTTTAAAGGCCACTCCAGCATCCTTTCAAGTTCAGACCAAAAGCTTTGTGTCCCTTAGTGACAGGACACTGAGAACACCTACCCCCTCCTCCAAACCCCCCTACCCCAGTCAGTCTGCATCCTGGACTCCAGCTGCAGGATACATGCTTTTGAAACTCGCCAATCTCAGCTTTGGCATGTCAAGGCTTTGGGATGAGTACACAAATAAAACACCACCCTGCTCTGTTTACTCCCTGCAGATTCACCACCGAAAGCTTTCTGAGGGAAAGGATTGAAAATTCGGCTCTGCTAGAGGTAATGTAACACCAGAGGAAGTGTGAACAGAATGTGAAACAGCTCAGTACACCACCGTTTCCATGCACAAATACTGCAGCCAACGGCAGCATGTTCAAAATAGAGCACTGAAGTCATGGGTTATGGCCATATTATTCTGTGGACCCACTACATTATGAGGTTGTAAAATAGCAGGAATAAGCTCCCCGGACAAAAAAGTAGTCACCTTGAGTGTTTAAGGTGGTACTAATTACAGGCACCTGAAGATGGAACTGCACAAGGATGATCAGGCTATAAATACCTGTGGGGTGTGTGGCAGGATTCATAGATTGAGAAGAGGTGGTGCAGTACAGTCTCATTATCATTAATGACTGGATAAAAGGAGTGATTGTATTTTGGCGCCAAAAGTCAGAGTGTGAAGGAAGTAGCTGAATTTGCAGGTGTATGGAAGTGTACAGTCATACAGGTCTACCAGCAGTGCTAACAATCTCAGTCTACAGGACATTCTTCTCTGAACTGTGACTGAAGGTCTCTTGCTGTCAGTCTGCTCTATATGTTGATGGTCTGCAGGTCTCTTTGGAGTTCTTTCAGAAATTGGTTGTGAAGGCCCTGCATTGACTTCTAGAAGTAATTCTTGTCTGGGAGTGAATAGATTTTCAGTCACTTTCAGTCAGCAAGCCATGAAACTCTCCACGGGTCACAGTCCACCAGTTCAACCACAATTCTGAGGAGAATGTCCTGTAGACTGGGATTTTTAGCACTGCTGGTAAACCCGTATGACCGTACACCTTACACCTGCAAATTCAGCTACTTCCTTCACAATATGGCCTTTGACACCCAAATACTGTCACTCCTTTATCATTAATGTCTGCATTGTGACCCATTTTCCACACATCAAATAAGACATTCACTGCACTGCACCACCTCTTCTCTGAAAAAAAGAAAAAATCAAGGCATTCCATCACACATCCTGCAAGTATTTACAGCCTGATTATCCACATGCAGCGCCATATGCAGGAGCCTAAAGTTACTACCACCTTAAACACATAAGATTTTGTCTGGGGAGCTTTAGAATAAAATACAGTCAAGCAAACTCCTGTGCAATGACATTGTAGATCTACTATTAACACAATTACATAACAACCCCAGTTTCTCATATTGTAGGATACCACCAACACAACTTATCCATAACATTTTGCCAAGCTTGGTGATTTGTATTTGGGATACTTTTGTTTCCCACCTGCTGTGTAGAAATCTACTGAAACTCCATTCATTCGTGCCATAGACCTCGTGGAGATCTCCCTTCAAGTTTCACCTCCAACCCAAGTCAGACACACCCTCTTTAGATAGTCAAGAACTTCTGAAGGCAATAATAAGATGGATCAGGTGGATCATGTTTACGCTATTTAATTTACAATTCCAGATAGCTTTCCCTTTAATAATCAAGGCATTTTAAAAAGCAAGCTGTCCCCAAACTTTTTCCAGGCAATGTAAAGACACAGAAAAGCAAAGTAAAAAGCATTGCCTGGTTAACTAATTCAAATCACATATGTAAAGTAAGTACAGCCTAAAGTTCTCGTAAAAGCTTACTGGTTTACATACATTAATATATATGAGTGTACATTGCTGTGGTTTAGAGAACCTTTCACATGTGAGAGCTTCTATCTGCTTCTTTATGTTTATTCTTCTCTTCATCGCCATAAAAGTCCTCCATTACTCTCTACAAACTTTAAAAGAAGGATACTATAGTTTTGCTCACAGGTAATAAAGTGGCCCACTGCAGACTCAGGACTACAGAATTGGTCCAATTACAGTAAGCCATTGCCTGACCACTGAATTAACCTTTTACCTACACCTGGTCTAACTCTGGCACAGCGGTCAGTTGACCAAGATGCTTTGTGGACCATAGTACGTTTTCCAGTCTTGGTCTGGCATTACACACACTGTAAAACCTTTGTTGACTCAACTTAACTTTCTGCATTGATTCGGTTATGTTGTAAAGACATGACATGTAACGCTTATGTAACTAAGTCAAAACAAAAAGATGACAACCAAGTTGAGTTTTTTTTACAGTGTGCATATTACACAAAACATATTAGACATGAAATAGACATAAGAATATAAATGGGATTTGGAATATGGTATTAAATATGGATAATATGGATATACTGTAAGTACTGAATATTCCACATACTAACACTGTGAAACCTGAGTGTAAAGCTTACTATTGAAAAGTGTACATACAGTAATTATTGCACAACAATAGCTGCACTTGAAGATATGATTGCGTGTTTTTGTTGGTGGTGTGTGTTAAACAGTTTGTGTGTGTTCAGCAGTTCTGATGGTCCAGCGTGTTATGTGTGTGTGTGTGTGTGTGTGTGTGTGTGTGTGTGTGTGTGTGTGTGTGTGTGTGTTGGGAGTTTAGAAGTCTGATAGTTTGTGAGTACTAGTTTCTGGCAAGTCTGTTTGTCTTGCAGCGAATGCTGTGGTAGCATTTGCCAGAAGGCAGAAGCATGAACAGTTCATGGGCAGGGTGAGTGTTGTCCTTGATTATCCTGCTAGTTCTGCTCAGGCAGCGTGATGAGTGCAGTTCCTGTATGGATGGGAGTGATGTCTTTGGGATTTTCTCGGCTGTTCTCATCACCTTCTGGAGAAACATCTCTGTGGCAGTATAGCTGCTATGTCAGACTGGGACGCTGCTGTTGAGGATGGAATCTACAGCACCTCTATAGAAGGTTTTAAAGACAGGAGGGGGGAGGTTTGCTCTCCTCATCCTTAGCAGAAAGTGGAGTCGCTGCTGTGCCTTTTTGACTAGAGAGGTAGTGTTTGTTGACCAGGTCAAGTCTTCTATGAGGTGAAGCCCCAGAAAGTCGCTTTTCACATACTCCACAGCATTGCCATAGACTGTGAGTGGGGTGTGTGCAGTGGCTGTCCTCCTGAAGTTCTCAGATCTCCTTTGTGTTGTTTTTTTTTACATTTTGGTATTATTTTTTAATACACTCTGCACCCTGCACTTTCCTCCGAGTGTGTTGGCTCCCCAGTGATGGTGTATCAAGCGGTAGTTTGAAAAGAGGCGGTGGCTGCATCACACACGTCGGAGTAGGCGTGTGCATGTCTTAACCCTCCTAGAGTCAGGGACAGGGCAAAGTGATGGGGTGAGCGCCCTAATGGATGGGATGGCTTAATTGGCCACATTGGGGAAAGGGAGAAAATTGGCAAAAAAATAAAAAAATAAAAATAAAGGTTAACTGTGAAACACTGATTGATCTGTACCACTTACCAGAGTTGGCATCAATGAGTTCAAATCAAATCAAATCAAAATTTATTTATATAGCGCTTTTTACAATGGGCATTGTCACAAAGCAGCTTTACATATTTAATATCAAACAAAC
>BRDA01033778.1:683-11944 GCA_036984385.1 Crenuchus spilurus | reverse complement strand
AAATATGGTGGAGGTTCAAAGATGTTTTGGGGTTGTTTTGCTGCCTCTGGAACTGGGTTCCTTGACTGTGTGCAAGGCATCATGAAATCTGAAGACTACCAAAGGATTTTGGGTCAAAATGTAGGGCCCAGTGTCAGAAAGCTGGGTTTGCGTCTTAGGTCATGGGACTTCCAGCAGGACAACGACCCCAAACATACTTCAAAAAGCACCCAGAAATGAATGGAAACAAAGCACTGGAGAGCTCTAAAGTGGCAAGCAATGAGTTCGGATCTAAATCCCATTGAAAACCTGTGGAGAGATATTAAAATTGCTGTTGGGAGAAGGCACCCTTCAAATATGAGAGACCTCGAGCAGTTTGCAAAAGAAGAATGGTCCAAAATTCCAGTTGAGAGGTGTAAGAAGCTTGTTGATGGTTATAGAAAGCGATTTATTTCAGTTATTTTTTCCAAAGGGTGTGCAACCAAATTTTAATTTGAGGGTGCCAATAATTTTGTCCGGCCCATTTTTGGAGTTTTGTGTGAAATTATGTCAAATTTGCCTTTTTTTCCCTCTGTTTTTTGTGTTGTTCCAATACACACAAAGGAAATAAACATGTGTAAATAATTTTCTGGGAGAAATTCAGGGGTGCCAACACTTTCGGCCATGACTGTAAGTCTTATCGAATTTAAAAACATACCGGTATTATCGTGAACAATATTATATCGCCCACCCCTGTATAGTACTATCTACATTCATCATCCTGAAGAACTCATTCACCATGCAAATAATTCATTGGGTCCTTTGAGTGTTCATGGTTCTAGAACCATAGAACCATTCTCTTTACTAAAGAACACTTGAAGAACCATCTCTTTTAAGAGTGTAGGTAACACAACATTATTCATCAATGCCATCTTCAGGTTTTTGCCACCTGATGGTTAGAATGATTTCCCTCTAAAAAAGACGTTTCTTAAAGGGTTCTTTAGTAAAGAAAATGGTTCCATATAGAACTATGAACATTCACAGAACTCAAAGGGTTCTTTGCATGGTTAAAGGGTTCTTCAGATTGATGAAAATGTGCTGTAGATTGTTCTATACAGAATCATTTTGAAAAGGGTTCTATATAGCCCTCAAAAGGGTTCTGCTGCATTTATGATGTCAAGCTTGTAATAATTAAGGAACCTTTTTGGTGCTATATAGAATTATTTTTAAAAGGCTTCCATAGGACCTTCCACAGCACATTCCTCATCAGTCGGAAGAACCTTTTTGCCATGGAAAGAACCCTTTCATATGAAAAGTACAAATAAGGTCCTGATTCTCTGAGGTCAAAAACAAATCTCCTCTAAAAGAGCAGAGCTGATACCCCCAAAGCCCAGGTTTTAGAAAACCCTCCCCATCCTGACATCTACACTAAACAAGAACAGCAGTAAACAGCATCTCATTGTTCAGTCTCTTTAGTAACTGTCACAGATGTTATTTTTTATGAGCTGATGATCTGCTGAAGGACTTTTATTCTGCATTCCCATAAGGCAGGACTGTACGCTTCATTCTTTGTCTTTTTTTGTGTGCATATAACCTCCCTCAGTCTTTCTGCTGTTCAATAAATATTTCCACAATCTCCATCTCTCTGCTTCTCTCTCCATCTCTATGCTTCTCGCTCTCTCTATCTCTCTGCTTCTTTCCCTCCATCTCTCCCTCTCTGCTTCTCTATCTCTCCGCTTCTCTCTATATATCTGTTTCTCTCTCCGCTTCACTCACTCTCTCTTCACTTCTCTCACTCTCTCCGCTTCTCTCTCTCCGCTTCTCTCTCTCTGCTTCTCTCTCTCTTTCTACTTCTCTCTCTCTCTCCCTCCGCTTCTCTCTCTCTCTGCTTCTCTCTCTCTCTCCGCTTCTCTCACTCTCTATCTCTCAGTTTCTGTCACTCTCTCCGCTTCTCTCTCTATCTCACTGTTTTTCTCTATCTCTCTGCTTCTCTATCTCTCTCTGCTTCTCTCTCTCTCTGCTTCTCTCTCTCTCTGCTTCTCTATCTCTCTCTGCTTCTCTCTGATCTCTCCGCTTCTCTCTCTCTATCTCTCTGCTTCTCTCTCTATCTCACTGTTTCTCTCTATCTCACTGTTTCTCTCTATCTCTCTGCTTCTCTCTCTCTCTGCTTCTCTCTCTCTCTGCTTCTCTCTCTCTCTGCTTCTCTCTCTCTCTGCTTCTCTATCTCTCTATCTTTCTGCGACTCTATTTCTCTCTATTTCAGAGATGAAGAGAAATTCTTCACCTGCCACCATAAATAAATAAGCATCACTGAATTCTGGTTTGTTGACTTTTCTTATCTCTCGATCTTTTTGTGCTTTCCTCTTCTGTCCTTTTTCCTCTTTATTTTGATGCCTTTTTCATTTGCTCCTGTTCTACATCTGTCACTTTCCTTCCTGTTGTTCTGTATCTGTTTCTTTTTCTCTCACTTGTTATTGACAACTAGAAGAATCTTCATTATAATAAGTCTGATTATTTCAGTTTTGTGTCTGAAGTTTGATTCCTTAAATCTGCACTGGAGCTACAAGGCTAATGCTGCTAATAAGTAATGGAAGATTATATGGTTTTAATTAGCATCAGGGTAGCAGCAGGCCTAGCTCATTGGATACCACACTGAGCTGTTACATAATCTTGAATAGGCTTGTGGGAGAAAGGGTTAAATAGGTAAACTCTTGAGAATCAGGAGTGTTGGCAGATAAAAATGATATGTGAGTATGATGCATGGCCAGAAATGTATACATGTACAGTAGAACCTCCGTTATCATTTGTCCCAGTTATCATTCATCCACCCGGTTTTCATCGGTGTGCCCACAACAAAGCATCCACCCACCCATTTGTCATTCATTCTGACTTTGTTTCTCGTTGAGTGAGCATCACCCTGCTTGTTTGTCCGAAACATTTACATTGTTTTTCTAGTGTTTTTTGTGCTGGATTTTTTCTAGTATTTGCCGTTTTCCCCCCTCCCAATGTAGTAGTAGCCAATGAACTCATCCCATCCAGTAGGGGGCTCTCACCATCACTTTGCAATGTCCCTGACTCAAGGAGGGTGAAGACAAGCACAGGCCTCTTTTGATGCATGTGATGTGGCCACCGCCTCTTTTCTAACAACCACTGATACACCATCACTGGGGAGCCAGCGTGCCTGGAGGAAAGCACAGGATTCCCAGCTCCGATGGACCAATCAGTAGACGTCTGTGCCAGCGGACACTGTAGTGTGAAAGTGATGGGGAGAGAGTGCCATCTACCCACCCAGAGAGAGCACAGCCAATTTTTGCTCTCTTGAGCCCTGGCTGTCAATGGCGGCAGGATTTGAACTCATGATCCTCTGGTCATACTGTTAGCATCTTAGCCCACTGAGCCAGTCATATATAGTTATTCTATATATAGCAGGCTGAAATAATCAAGAAATTAGAAAATATCACTGACACAACTATGTTACCTAACAAATAAATCCATTTATAGTGAGATAACGGGATAAGATAACTGAGCAGTATAGCTAATCCTCTCCCTTCTGTCCACCTATCTGACCTGTAACAGGGGCTTCAATGTCCAGCATGGTTTTCTCCTGCCGGAGGATGGCGGCGCCCTCATTTATGATGCGCAGGGCGACAGGCTCCTCCACCCGGCCCTCTTTAGTGAGGTGAGCCTTCAGCAGGTCCACACGTGGCTTCCCCTCACAGTCGAACACCTCCCGCATACTCAACCTGTGGCTCAGCGGGAAGGGGACCGCTACAGAGAGAGAGAGAGAGAGAGAGAGAGAAAATTGCTTTTTAATATATTTTAATACCAGTAAAACATCTATTTTAACTGTATACTGTGATTTCAGAGTCAACTGGTCCACAATTATAACATGTATTATAATAATCACATATAATACACAGAGATCTGTAGTGATCTCCTGTATTTTACAGCTGAAGACATCTGACCTGCTCATGTTTGGTGGATGGATACATGAGCTCAAACCCATTTCTACAGTGAAGTATTTCAGGACCCCAATGACACCCAACAAGTCTGTGCAGCTTCACAGTAGAAGTAGTTCTACATCAGGATACGAGGGGTCACAGAAACCCGTGAGTGACAGGCTGAACAACAAGATATCTCAGTAAGTTACCCAGCGACTTTGGCCGTGTTTTCCCAGATGGGGTCATTTTGAAATGGAGGAAGAATCAAAGCTCTTTAAACAGGATTTTACTGAAACACCCTGCAAGTGAAAGTGAGGAAAGTGGTGAAAAAGGCAAAAGTCGCCATCATCTGATCTTTAATGTAATTACTTTGGGTTGCTGGAACAGATTAATAGCATTTCAATTCATTTTAATGTTGAAATATAATTTGATATATGAGCACAGTGAGTTACGAGCTCCATCATAGAAGGAATTATACTCGTAAGTCAAGGTTTCACTGTATAGTGAAAAATGTCAATAAAGATTATTTTAAAAAGGCAAACGCATGAGCCTTACATTATCATTCACGCAGCACTTGATGTGGAAAGCATAAAGCAGCCTTTACTCCTCTTAATGATGATAAGTCTCAAAATGAACAACAGCTCACAGGGACGAATCGAATTTGTGTTACAGCACTATTTTTTTTTTTATCACGTTAAATTCAGAACATAAATACATTGTTATCTCTTTAACTTTGACAGGGCTAATATATATATATATATACTGTACATATATGTATGCTGTGTAAAATAATAATAATAATAATAATAATAATAATAATAATAATATAAATAATAATAATAATAATAATAATAATAATAATATAAATAATAATAATAATAATAATAATAATAATAGTAGTAGTATTGTAATAGTAGTATATAATATAACAGCGTAGTAAACAAAACAATATACGCTTATCTGCCCATCATAAGTTCATTTTACTATGGAACAACTCCTGTTAATTGAGGACACAAGTGCTCATCCAGTATTACTTCGTCATCGAAAGTCTCTAATGAAGACTTTACACTAGATACTGGGACATTGATGTGAAGATTTGATTGCATTCAGCCATGAGAGCACCAGTGAGGTCAGGTACTGATGTTGGATGATTAGTTGTGTATCACAGCAGCTTGTCAAAAGTCTTGGATTGAGCAGGGGTGTCAAACTCCAGTCCTGGAGGGTCGGATTCCTGCAGTTTTGTGATCTTTCTCATTAAACACACCTGATTCAGCTCTGCAGGTAATAACCAGGTTTAATTATAGTATCAGAGCAGAGAAACCACCAAATTGTGCTGGACACCGACCCTCCAGGACTGGAGTTGGACACCTCTGGTGTAGAGAGTACACTTCCACTGCTATACAGACCAATGCTGGGAGGCTTTATGTTTGGCAGGGTGGCCTTAGGCTCATGTGTGGCTGCTCCATCTAGAGGTCTATAGAGATCATGCAAACGGTGCACTGTGAATCAGACTGGTGCAGCTGAAAAGATGTGAACTCTCTGTAGAGGGTTTATCCATGTAGGTTTTGACCCGAGTGCTGTGTAAGCAAATCTAAGCACAGCCTCTATTTTCAAAGCTCTGATATTAGATTAATGGTTTATAAGCTGAATGTGTGGATGTTTCACTACTTTTCAGAATCGCGGGAAAGCTGGATAATGAAAGAAAAGAGAGAGAGAGAGAGAGAGAGAGAGAGAAGGAAGAGAGTGAAAATGAGAAGGAGGTGAGAAGGAAAGGAAACTGTGACAGGTGTTACCGGGGCAACAGCAGCATACTGCTAGAGAACGCATAATTCATTATAACACACACACACACTTCCGCCCCTATACACACACACCAGATGCACATACACACACCCACACCACATACACATAGACACACACACACAAAGACACACACACGCATGCACATGCACACACACACACATGCACAGACACACACATGCAAGCACACACACACAGACACACACACACACATGCACACAGACACACATGCACAGACACACACAAACACACGCATGCAAGCACACACACACACACACATGCACAGACACACACATGCAAGCACACACACACACATGCACACACACACACATGCAAGCACACACACACACACGCACACACACGCCACATGCAGCATACACATACACATAGACACACACACACACAAAGACACACACACACGCATGCACAGACACACACACACACACAGTGGGAGGACATGAACATGGAAACTCCACTCAGATGGGGGCTAGAACCCAAGACTGTGGCTCTTTGGTACACATAGAACAGTCAGTGTTGAGTACTCGCACTGAGCAAATGAATTCAGCAAGTAATTCATTATTATACACAGAGCTCAAGTTCCTTAAAAATTATTTGGCTTAAAAAGCAAGCACTCATATTTTCCCCAAAAACAGACATATTTTCACATGACTGTACTCTGCACATAGTGAAAATGGGCGGAGCTAAAGTGTAATCTGAGTGAGTGAATGGGTGCAGTTTAGTTTATATATATGTGTGGACGTTGGGGTATTTGAAGCGAAAAGCAACTGGATGATGGGCTTTGTTATTTGTACAGGACCTTCACATTATGTAGATGTTCTACAAACTTTAAAATTAATTGTTTTTTTAAATCTTTTTTAGATTAAACTTCTACTGTTCAACACATGTTGTTAATCCCATCCATATAACTAACTTAAACCCCCCAAAAATGTGTGTTCTTTGGACTGAATTAGTGAAAAACTCTGGAGATGTGAGCGTGAGGGTTCAGGGGGCATTCCTATCGTATGTTAGCAAACTTCAGTAAAATTAGGATGCCTGTGAGTTTGATTTGAATACTTTTTCACTTGGAAATGGGAATAAATGTGCAGCCATGTGCACCCTCGGGTTCACTTTACTCAAAAAATGACACCAGTAGAACTTTCTGAAATGAGTTTTTGAATCAAAAGACGTGATCTGCTAATGTCCACATCTTGCCATCTGAATCAGCTTGGCATGGAGGCTGTCCAATGCAAACACTCTCAACAGTTAACTACAGTTCGTAGAATCCTAAATTAAGTATACAGTGGCTTTATGGTGCACTCATTGCTGACACAGCTGTTTCTTTGTGCACACACAGCTTGTATAATCATTTAAAGTGAGATGCATCTTTTTGCATCTCCATCGTGCATCTCTCGTGTACATTTTAGCCTTTTCCCCAGCTCACCTGATCCAGCTAATCATCACATTAACAAGCCCTGAAGTGGGTGAGTTATAGCAGTAAGAGCACTAAAATGTACAGAATAATGGGTCTCCAGGAGAAGGGCTGACATTGCTGTACACAAAAACCAGTAGGAGGCAGCACTGAGCTCTCAGAGCCATTGACTTAGCACAGTCAATTTCCTTCTGCCTGCTGGAAGCTATACTAAGGAAAGGGCAGTAGAAGCAGTAAAAACAGCTTTAACTATTTCCTTTGGTGCTTGAACATCTTGCATACTGTATAAGGCTGTAATAATCCCACCTAATACACAATTAATTATTCCTAATTACATGATGTAGTACACTGTTTATGTTTATTATTACTAGATATTTTTATTGATTGGTTTGATTGACGGATTGATTCATTCGTTCACGTCAATGTCTACTGCATACACGTCTCTCTTTGATGTTTTCCACAAAGCTAAATAAGCCTATTACTGCATTGATGCTGTTGTTTATAGGCTGTTGCAGAAGGATGCTGAATAAAAAGAGAAAGTGCACATCACAAATTAAAGCAGAACAAGGCCTCTGATCTCGCCGTAACGGTGTGTGTGTGTCTTTATTTAGCAGTACGGGTGCATTATTGAAGTGCAGTATACAGCAGAGGGCTCTTACATAACACCGTCTCCTCGGGCACTTCAACTGAGACACACACACACAGCCAACTACACAACAGCTGCACGTGCATACGCATACGCACACGCGTACACAGCTACTGTAACACTCGTACATGTGCATATAGAGGCAGAAATCAGCATCGAACGGGAGCGGGTGTCTGAGACCAGGCTGAAAATCAGAGATTCTGTCATTTAAACGTGAAATAAGTCGACAGAAACGCTACCGTTCTGAGAAAAGTCAGGACAAGTAAAACGTTCTAGATTCTGCCGTTTCTAGGTCACTATTTAAATGGGATGTAATCATATTTCTGAGACTGACCATGCAGAAAAATGATCTGATGTACTGGAACTACACTTGACTAGACCAAGGCTGATGTTTTTGGCCATATTTCCAAAATGTATATCACCAGATGAACACAGCACCCACATGGAAACATGGCGGAGGAAGCATTACGCACTGGGGCTGTTTTTCTGCAGCTGAGACTGAGGCTTTAGGCAAGAACTGGAGGGAAACAAAATACTGGGTTGAGCTGAAGAGGGCTGTACACAGGAGATGCCTTTACAATCGGACAGATTTGGAGAGATGTTGCAAGGCAGAGTGGGCAAAAATTGCCAAATTAAGATGTGCCATGGGGGCGGCACGGTGGCTTAGTGGTTAGCACGTCCACCTTTCGTGTGTCTTGGGTTCGAGTCCCCATCTGAGCGGAGTTTACATGTTCTCCCCGTGTCTGCGTGGGTTTCCTCCGGGGACTCCGGTTTCCTCCCACAGTCCAAAAACAAAAAACAAACAAACATAGATTTCAGGTGGATTGAGTACTCTAAATTGACTGTGTGTGTGTGTGCGCACCCAGCGATGGACTGGCGCCCGGTCCTGGGCTTAGTTGAATAGTGTAACTGCACCCACTGAGGCGGTAGGGGACTAACCGCGACCCTGATGAGGATTAAGCGGGTGTGATAATGGATGGATGGAAGATGTGCCATGCTCATAGACTTTCCAAAAAGTCAAAAATTCAAAGTTCACTTCAACAAAGTATTAGTTTAAGGGAGTGCATATTGTTGCAATTATGCTATTGTAAGATTGTTATTGTTATTTTTCGTCCCTTAAAAAAATCTTTTTTGTTTTCAATTGAATTGTACAGATTATAGGCCACATTTAAAGTGGAAAAACGTCTTGGTCTCATTTTTTAAATCGCAAAAACAGGACATTTTAACAAGGCTTGTGTGTACTACTGTATATTTAAGCAGTACAGTGTACTGTTTAATATATTATTTAAAGGAAATGAATATCTTTTTGTATGTGCTTCTGAAGTAAGATGCAGATTTTATAGTGCACCTCCCATAGGCGCCCACAATAACAGTAGCATTTCTTTTATAAGCTGTAATATATTTTTAATGCACTAAAAGAGTGCTCATAGTGGTCCAACTGTTGTGCAATTATTTCCATATTATGGTAATTCCTGGACTCACCTGAGACCTCATTGCAGCTGGAATACTTAATCAAAATAATAGGTAAATAATGAGTTTATGCTGAAGTGTTTCAGCTTGGCTTGTGATTACAAGACTCCCTCCCATTGAAGCCTTTAAGAGGTCATTTCTGTACATTAACTCATTTTAAACAAAGTGACCAGATATGAGTATGTAAATCAGGTCTCTGTGATGACTGCTAATGCATATTCTGTCCAGTAACCACAATGTTTTAGTATGGACGTTTGTTTACCTGATAGCAATGATGCAGTCATGTTGGACACATTGTATTTACAAGACAAGAGCACATGAATGCCAACACAATGTTTTATTTACTAACACACTCCCGAGGTGGTGGCACAAACCGTCATGGTGGATCTGTCGCCATACTGGATGGTGGAAGTTTTGCCCTCACTAGCCACACATGACCATACATGTGAGTCTCTCACTTTGAAGTTTTGGACACAGAATATAAGTTATGTTTTGGAGCTGCTAGCTAGTCAAGTTGTCAATCATCTATGTCAAGAATATGACGTATGTGACATCACTGCTCTCTGGAAAACTGGCCTTCTGTTGCAAAACACACAGGTTTACACTCATTTATAAGATTCTTCTAGGGCAGGGCTGCTAGACACTGACACTATGACCAGAGGATCGCAAGTTCGAATCCCGGTCATGCTGTATGCCATCAACAGCCGGGGCCCAAGAGAGCAAAAACTGGTAGTGCTCTCTCTGGGCGGGTAGATGGCGCTCTCTCTATATATCACTCACACATTGCAATGCCCCCCAGTGAACCTTCCCAGGAGTGGCCGGCTGCCCAAAATTACAGCAAGAGCGCAGCGATGACTCATCTAAGAGGTCACAAAAGACCCCTCAACAACATCCAAAGAACTGCAGACCTCACTTGCCTCAGTTAAGGTCCAGAGTTCCTAGACAAAAACCACTGCTGAGCAAAAAGAACATTAAAGCTCATCTCAATTTTTCTAGAACACATCTTGATGATCCCCAAGACTTTTGGGAAAACATTCTGTGGACCGATGAGACAAAAGTTGAACACTTTGGAAGCTGTGTGTCCCATTACATCTGGCATAAAAGAAACACTGCATTTCAGAAAAAGAACATTATATCAACAGTAAAATATGGTGGTGGTAGTGTGATGGTCTGGGGCTGTTTTGCTGTGTCAGGACCTGGAAGACTTGCTGTGATAAATGGAACTATGAATTCTGCTGTCTAGCAAAAGATCCTGAAGGAGAATGTCCAACCATCTGTTTGTGACCTCAAGCTGAAACAAACTTGGGTTCTTCAGCAGGACAATGATCCAAAACACACCAGCAAGTCCACCTCTGAATGGCTGAAGAAAAACAAAATGAAGACTTTGGAGTGGCCTAGTCAAAGTCCTGCCCTGAATCCTGTTGAGATGCTGTGGCATGACCTTAAAAAGGCCGTTCATGCTCGGAAACCCTCCAATGTGGCTGAATTACAACAATTCTGCAAAGATGAGTGGGCCAAAATTCCTCCACAACGCTGTAAAAGACTCATTGCAAGGTATCGCAAACGCTTGGTTGCAGTTGTTGCTGCTAAGGGTGGCCCGACCAGCTATTAGGTTTAGGGGGCAATCACTTTTTCACACAGGGCCATGTAGGGTTGGATATTTTTAATAATAAACACCATTTAAAAATAGTATTTTGTGCTTACTTGTGTTGTCTTTGTCTAATATTTAAATTGGTTTGATGTTCCGAAACATTTAAGTGTGACATGCAAAAAAAACAGGAAATCAGGAAGGGGGCAAACACTTTTTCACACCACTGTATGTGTGTCAATAGCAGTGGGCAGCCGCATCATCCACACAACCTGAGGAGCAGTTTGGGGTTAGGTGCCTTGACACAGCTGCCAAAAGCTAACTTTACGTATCGGTCTCGGAGGTTTTGGCATAGATCTGGAATTCACGTCATTACATTCAAATCTAGATCAATCGAAAACCGTCGACACAGTTCCGTGGATTGGGGTT
>BRDA01033775.1:0-12888 GCA_036984385.1 Crenuchus spilurus | reverse complement strand
GAGGAGAGAGAGGGAGGGAGAGAGAGAGAGAGAGAGAGAGAGGAGGGAGAGGGAGAGAGAAAGGAGAAAAAGAGATGAGAGAGAGGGAGGGAGAGAGAGAGAGGAGAGAGAGGGGGGTAGGGGGAGAAAGAGAGAGCGGGCAAGAGAGAAAGAGAGTACAGGGAGAGAGAGGAGAAAGAGAAAGAGGAGAGAGAGGGGGAGAGAGAGGAGAGAGGGGGGGGGAGAACGAGTACAGGGAGAGAGAGAAAGAGGAAAGAGAGGTGGAGAGAAAGGAGAGAGAGGGGGAGAGAGGGGGGAGAGAGAGAGATAGATAGATAGAGAGAGAGAGAGAGAGAGAGAGAGAGAGAGAGAGAGAGAGAGAGTACCAATTATGGTGCATTATGGGATTATAAGAGCAGGTAGCACCATTTCAAAACACAATCCAATGTAAGTCAATCTAATATTTATATATTTGCACACACACTGAGAAAAGAGAGTGGTGGACAATCACTGGATCAGAACCTTTCCTGTCACTGGGGTGGAACCCTGAAAGGACCTTAACTGTATTATATTCTAATGAATGTATTTGAAGTTGTATTGACTACATTCACTCTGTCCTGATTCCAGACTTTTATATTTATTTTACTGGACTATATCCTACTGGACTAAACCTGTGCTGTACCCTTTAATCTGTCAGTCCACATGAAGTCTGTTCATTGTTTGATTTGATTCATGATATTAGACTCAGAGTTAAGTTTTCTCAACATATTTTAAACAAAATTTGAATGAAAACAAATGTTGAAAGACATTGTTTTTTATTTGAAATGTTAATTGTACAGAATAGTGTAATGCCCTGCCCTGCGCCCAGTGAGGGGGTAGGGGACTAACCGTGACCCTGATAAGCAGGTGTGATAATGGATGGATGGATGTTAATTGTACAAATAATGCACACATAAATGAATGAATGTAACATAAACATAAACAGTCAGGTATATTGCACTGTATAGTGAATAGGGAATAGTTTCGGCATTGCTCAAATTAGTGCACTACAAAGTGAACAGTACTTTTTTTCAGCTACAGTCCACATAGTGAATAAAGCAGTTTCAGACAGCCACAATAGTGTACTCTGTAGTGAATAGTGTAGTGTTAACTCTCTCTCACTCTCTCTCTCTCTCTCTCTCTCTCTCTCTCTCTCTCTCTCTCTCTCTCTCTAAGTTGTCTGTCTCTGATAAATGTCCAGAATCTGTCCATCACTCTTTCTTTCCTTTCCATTTCATCCTCAGTGTTCCTTCCCTCTTCTCTTTGTGTTGTTTTCTCAATTTGTCTTTTTTCAATCATCGTTTCTTCCTCTGTCTCTCTGCAGCACCTTGTCTGCTCCATCTTTCATTCCTTCTCATCCCTCGTTTTTCCTTCTATTTGCCAGAACTGACCATACGAAGTAAAAAATGTGCACACATCCATTACGACCTTCAAAGTCTCTCTCTCTCCCACCTCTCTCTCTCTTTCTTTCTCTCCCTCTCTCTCCATCTATCTATCTATCTATCTATCTATCTATCTATCTATCTATCTATCTATCTATCTATCTATCTATCTATTTCTGTTCAAGAAAGATGAAAATGAAGAGAAAACCGAACTAAATGAAAAAATAAAATCTTTGTTCTTTTGTTTTTGTAGCTGCTCGTGTGAGATTGTCATCTTCTGAGATTGAAATCCCATTTAACATAATGAGAAACTGTAGAACACAACTCAGTTCCTGTATAAATACTTACATTTAGAGTCAGATATTCATTTTGCCACATTTGCTGCGTTTCCACTTTAAAATAAAATGTTGTTGGGTTTGTTGTTGCAGATAACTAAAATATTATAGTTGTGTTGTACAGATTCTCATTATGTTAAATGGGATTTTACCAGCATTCTGTAAAGCTTCTCAATCTCATAACATTAGCTACAAAAACATTTGTGGGTGGAGCTATTAAAGAGAGATTTTGTGGGTGGAGCTATGGAATAACAGCTTTGTGGGTAGAGTATGGATACAGGGATTTCAAAATGAGAGAAATAATACAGAGCAATAAACCTCACACACAAAAACAGCTAAAAGTGGGCTATTTATGGTGTGTGTGTGTGTGTGTGTGTGTGTGTGTGTGTGTCTGTGTGTCTGTGTGTGTGTCTGTGTCGGTGTGTAAATGTTTAGACTCATCTAATTTCCACTGTGGCTTTAATTACTGTCACTGAATTAAATCTGACACAGTGTTAAACTCTCAGCACCTAAATCACAAGTTTTAATCAATCTGCTACAAATATTATTCCTTATACTCTGAAATGCACTATTGGTACATAAACAACATCAGTAAACACTCTATAAGATAACATAGAATACAGTATTCCATAAATCAGTTCAATAAACACTCTATTCACTTAAGTATGTGGTCTTTTTCCATACACAGTCCAATTAAACACTCTATATAATGGAATATGAGGCATTAGTCTATAAACCACCATAAAAATCACTGTTTTTTCCCTACAAACAATTCCAATAAACACTGTAAAATAAAATATTACATAATATTCTACAAACAAGTTCAATAAACAATCTATACACAGGAACTCCATAAATAATTTCAATAACCAGTCAATACACTAGAATAGAACATATTAGACCAAGAACAACCTCAATAAACAAGTCTATATGCACATAATGGTGTTTTTCTCCTGTGCTGTCTGTCCTGGGTGAGTAAATTTTTTACTTACTCAGGAGATTATTGAATAATGAATTGTGCTATTTTCAAGAAAATTGTCCTAAATAATAACAATTTGTGTCCATCTTATGTCAAGTCAGATTATTCTGAGTCATCTGGAGTTTAGAGAACAGTCTGTCTTGTCCAAAAAAGTATCAAGTCTCCTTTTCAGACTGTTTACCGAGATTCAGTCTACACAGATAATGGAAGCTTACATCATGATACTACCTTCATCCATTCACCTCAACCCAGGAGGTCTTCAGGAATCTCATCTAGACTTGAATATATGACTTCTGACACCATGTGACATTGTGTTATATCTACATATGGATAATGAGTTCTGTCCATTTTACAGACTAAATGGATGAAATAAACTCACCATCTGCAATTATTATTAATGTCTGACATTAATGGACAGGGTGGATGAGAGACAGACAGGGTGGATGAGAGAAGGGAGAGAGAAAATGAATATACATGGGTTAGACAATAAAACTGAAACAGCTGTCATGTTAGTGTGGGAGGTTTCATGGCTAAATTGGACCAGTCTGGTGGCCAATCTTCATTAATGTCACATTGCACCAGTAAGAGCAGAGTGTGAAGGTTCAGTTAGCAGGTAAGAGCACAGTTATATAGTATATTACAATACACACAACATTATGGTGACATACCAGAGTTCAAAAGAGGACAAATTGTTGGTGCACGTCTTGCTGGTGCATCTGTGACCAAGACAGCAAGTCTTTGTGTCTAAATATTATTGAGCCACTTTGGGGTGTTTTGGAGGAGCGAGTCAGGAAACGGTTTCCTCCACCAGCATCACGTAGTGACCTGACCACTATCCTGCAAAAAGAATGGCTTAAAATCCCTCTGACCACTGTGCAGGACTTGTATATGTCATTCCCAAGACGAATTGATGCTGTATTGGCTGCAAAAGGAGGCCCTACACCTACTAATAAATTATTGTGGTCTAAAACCAGGTGTTTCAGTATCATTGTCTGACCCCTGTAAATAAACAGTTCTTCTGTACAAAAACAATGGAGAACAAAATCAGTTATATATTACATAACTGCATAATTATAATGATATAATTATACATTTTTCTCATATTTTGCACAGCATAATTCACATAATCCCATATGTTACTGTATAATTTTGGTGTCTTCATTATTTCTGTAAAAGGTGGAATTTATATATTTTTTTAGAATAACTCAAAACATTTAATCATGTATGATACAACTGCAAGAAAAACAGTAACTGAACCCTTTGGAATTACCTGAATTTCTGCATTCAGTGCTAATAAAATGAACTAATTGTTATCTAAGTCATATTTATAGTAACGAAAGTAAAAACACACAGTTGTGTTATTCATGTCTTTTATTTAGCAAACTGAGTAAACAGTGCAGGCTAGAAAATGATAGATAATGACTTGTTCGTTGGCAAAAGGTGCATCAAGATGAGATTGGAGATGAGATTGGAAGTGTGGCTTTCACAATGTGCTTTGCTCATTAATTAAAGACACACAAAGCCTGGTTACTGACAAATCTGCTATTCTCAATATAGACTGCTTAGTGTGAACCATGCCTTAATACAAACAACTGCTAAAGACTTCAGGAGGTGTGACATACAGATACGTCAAACTGGGAAAGGCTACCAAACCACCTAGGTGTCCATAAATGCATGGTTGGACAAACCAACTTCAAATGGTGAAAATTCAAGACTGCTGCTATTCTCACTAGAAGTTAGTGGGATTTTTATGATCACAAGAAAAACACAAAACGCAATCCTAAAAGAAGTAAGAAAGGGTAACAGCAAAAGACCTAGAGAAAACTACATACTGCACAAACCCTTGTTCAGAAAAACAGAACAAAATCATATTTATAGAAGGACACCAAGAAGGAAGCTGCTGCAATTTAAAAAATAAACAAACAAATAAAAAAAACAATGTTGCCCATCTTAGGTTTGCACAAGACTGTCGGAATGTTTCACAAGGTAAAAAAAAGGTTTATGGACAGATGAGACCAAACTGGAACATTAGCATAAATGCACAACACTGCCTGGAAGAAAACGAACAGCACAAACCAATGTCAAAACCCCATCCCAGCTGTGAAGTATGGCAGAGGTAGTATCATGGTTTGGGGCAGATTTTTGGACGTAGATATCTTGCCATCATTGAAGGAAGAATTCATTTAAAGACAGCACCACTTTTCAGAAGAATGTAAACGTGTACTGTACCGTAAATGTTTAATCAATGTTCTCAATAAAAGATACATACAAGACAACTGTTATTAGATTGTGTTTGGGCATAAATTTGACCACAGTATTAGCAATTAATACAGACATCCCGGTCATATCAAATGTTTCGTTTGAGAGAGAGAAATATGCTACATGTGTACAGGTTATGTATATCAGTATATAAGTTGCATGAAAAAAAATATTGCACATTACGTTATAAGTTACACTAAATATATCCATATGTGTTATTTCATAGTTCTAATGTATTAGTTATTATTTTAAAATATGAGAAGTAGTCAGAATAAAGACGATTGTGTCTAAACTTTTAAGCCGTGCTGTATTTCATTTTAAAGTAGATCAGTCATCTCCATACACACTTCATTCTGAATGATGTTTAAACGGGCGAGGGTTCTCCATTAGCCTTCTCTTCACACACAACTCATCCAAGAAGTGTTTTAGCCAATAAGAAAATGGAGATTTATGGGCTGAAAGAGGAAGTTCCTTGGCAGACTCACACTCTCTTTCTCTTTCTCTGTCTCGCTCTCTCTCTCTCTCTCTCTCTGCTGCCAGCTCTTGTACAGAAACACGCAGTAGCTCTCCAGTCAATTTGATATATTAAACAATTATTGAATACGCCACCAAAACAAAACACACTGACAGAGCAGGCGTGTGTAAATTTCTCAGGTCGCTCCTCTAAATTATACACAACCCTATGAATAATACATACAGGGCTGTACAAATGAATAAAGCAATATAATAATAAAGAAAGTGGGATGTTGTCAACTTGGACCAAGAGGGGAACCTATGTCTGTCTCCTCACAGAAACAAAATGTGTGGAGAAAAGAGGGATGTGGGGGAAATGCAATATTATTTTATTTACTCACTATTATATAACATTACACTGTAATCTTCAAACTGACTGACCGATTCATTGAATGAATGACAGACTGATTGACTCCTTGAATGACTGACTGACTGACCTGACACATTCAGTGGCTCACAAACTGACAAACTGACTCACAAACTAACTGTCTGAATAACTGATTTGCTCACATTTAGCAGGCTGAAGTACTTGAGTAGCTTCATACGGATGGAGGTTCAAGTCAGTGACACTGGAGATAAAGTGCAGAGTATTTGTATCATCACCTAAAGATAACAGAAGAATCCTTCTCACTATCATAGTGATGAATAACTGAATATGGGGATTACATGGTGCATGCTATATGTGCAGAACCTCAATCCATCTATACATTTCTCATTTTAATAAACAAACTGTAGAAAAAATGCAAAGATTCTAAAATGCAGAGTAGGCCAGGTATTCTGCTGATATTTGTTGAACATCACTTAAATTGCATTTAATTCAGCTAAATCCAGTTGACTTCAGTTTAGCTGGGTTAAATACTGGTTAACTGAGCTGTATTTCTACAGTAAAGCAGGTTGCTGGTCTGTAATGAGGAAAACTGTGGAAAGTATAAACAGTTCCCAGTATCTCGCTGAAGTCTGAGTGTGCTATATTACTCTTATCCTTCTCTCCTCAGGAGCTTAATGCTGAGTTTAAAGCGCATCATTTTTATGCATTTTCTGACAGAGTCACTTTGTTGTTTGTATGCACTTGCCTGAGTCTCGAACCTGCTACGCCTGCCGCTTTTCATCTTTCCCTCTCTCCGTCTTTCTCTGCTTTTCAAAGCTGCCTGTCTTTTCCCGTGGGACTGTTTTCCACAGAAAGATGGATCGCAGAAACATTTGTTACCTGACTTAAGTCTCTTTTTCTCTCCTCCTGGGCTTGTTCAGTGCTGCTTACTCACTAAACCCACCGGCAGAACGCAGCAGACAGCAAACGCTCCTACACCGCTAACTCTATACACTATTATCCAGGGCTTTAGATGAAAAGTGTGGAGCACAGCAGCTAAAAGTACACAGGCTCACCTGCGTTCTCATCATCACTGGTAATAAACCTGATAAAAGCCCAGAGAAATACAGCCTGGATTAGTGAGGAGGAGACATGTACTTAAAATATCATCTTTTATAAGATTCTTCTCCAGCTAAAACTGTGGAAACACACTGTAAGACCAATAATGGGGTGTTTCAAAGAGAATGATCAGAATTTCTGCATAAAATAGTGGATAAAGATCATGTTTTGGTAGTTGATGGTCACTTGGTCAAGTTTCCTGCCACTGGGGTGGAACTCTAATGGGTACATCTTCACTACCTTTAGTTAAGGAACATAATTGTAACCAATTGTGTTGTAAAGTTGTATTGACTCCTGAATCCAAACTTTTACCTTTACATTGCTGTTCAGTTAAAGAGACAAATGTGCTCATTTCTCCTAGAAAAGTGAATGTAGTGAACCTTTAATGTACATCGTTGAACCTTAACATGTTGTATCTTGCTAAACTATAATGTACCTGTGCTGTACCTTTCATTCTGATAACGTTGGGTGGAATAAGACGTAACATTAAAACCAAGGTTGCTTTTTAAAAGCCATTCATACACAAATCCAGGCTCCAAAAGGTTTGCAAACGTTTCTGACCTTCAGGTTCACACAAGTCCTTATAAAGCTCTTTCAAACACACTCCTTTCATTGTTGTCAAGAAGCAGTTTGCAATCTGACTGAAAGCACTTGCACCATTTTTCTTTGGTAACCCTCATGCTTAGGTTGAAAAGCCATCACAGCGGACCATTCAAAAGAGATGATGCCATACCTCCAGTCATTCATCCAAGACGGAGGAGAAGCTGCAACTGTTTCAAAACAAAATTAATTGCATTCTCACCTGTATTCTTTTATTTTTATGTGCTTTAATTTACTATAGGGGCAGCCGTGGCCTGGTGGTTAGGGATCTGTTCTTGTGACCGAAAGGTCATCAGTTAGATCTCTTGGCAGGTAATAACTGAAGTGCCCTTGAGCAAGGCACCTAACCCCCAACTGCTCTCTTTGCAATGTGGATAGGGTTGCCCACCGATTCAGGCACATATTCACAGCCTAATGTGTTCACTAGTGTGTGTGTTTCACTGCATGGATGGGTTATATGCAGAGGCCTAATTCCATTGTGTGCAAATCACATTGGCAAAAAGTTGAATGTAAACTAATCCACATGCGCGCACACATACACACACACACACACACACACACACACACACACACACACACACACACACACACACAAATATGTAAATTATTATATTTGTCAGTTTTAAATGGTTTGGCAATTGTCACCATGTACCATCTCCATCCCAGTCAAATGCATTAGGTTTATCTCTAAAGCATAAGCTTCTTCTTTAAGAAGGTGGCATATCTATTTATTTCTATTCCTTCAGTGTCACTTTTGAACATTAAGGTCTAGTCAAGGCTCAGATTACATAAATGTAGAAACTCATTATTACAAAGGAGTAACAAACTTTTCCTCACAACTGTACAGTATCCTCCTAAGACCCGAACATGGCATGGCATGCATTCTTTATTTCTCTTTGTTATTTGGGCTGATTGGCACCTGATTAGTGTAAAAACAAAGAATGATCTTTTTACATGATAATTTCTGAGGTGGCAGTATAATGGCCTCATAAGAGGTCACCAGGCAAAATTTAGTTATGTGGTCTAAACAACCCAAAATGTGTTGTCCACATACGTGGACATGCCAGGTCCTAGGAGGGTACAGAAGGTTCTAACTACAGAGTCTTCTTCAGGTACTAACTTACAGTCCAGTATGTCTGAAAGCCTGAAATACACTCAGCATACAGTATTACCACTGATTATACTGCCTTATAGTCCCCTGTGTTTCAGTTTCCTTTGAAATGTGTCTTTTTGATTTGGGATGTTTTAATTACTGTTTTAATATTGTTTTTTCTAAGGTGAGATCAAAGAAAAATATTCTGCCTTGACTGGATAAAGAAGCTTCATTCTACAATATTATATTCTGCTTTCTTCTAATAAATTGTTTTCTGTTTTACTCCAGTGTATTCAGTGCAAGAATGAACCTCCAAACACAAACTAGTCATTCTGAAGAAACATTATACATATGAATATCATGACTCACAATACACTTAATACTACAGTAATAATAATAATAATAATAATATTAATAATAATAATAATAATATTAATAATAATAATATATTATTATTATTATGTGCCATTGTGTTCCTTTCCATTTTGTTTTCCTATTAGTGTCATTCTGTTCTACTTTAATCTTTTCAGTTACATTATATTCTTGTCAATTCCTTTCAGCCCATTATGTTTCATTCTACACTACTCTGCTCTAACTTATTCTATCCCACTCTGTTCCATCTGCATTCTATTCTATGTAATTCTTTTCCAGTAGAGTGGTTCTAAATCTCCTCTGCGTTACACAGCAGCACTAAGACTATTGGGATCATTCAGTCTGAGACACAGACCATTACTGAAGATTTCAGCCAGTAACACAGAGCATTAAATTTTATGTTATTGCCTGGGAGAACATTTCTCAAGCTCTTATGGAGCTACAGGTAGAACAGAACACACACAAAAAAACAGTCCAGTAAGCCACTTTGGCCCTGAACAATTAAGCAGCTACTGGACAGGTGTGATTAGGTCCAGGAGAGTCTGTTCATGTTAACAGAAATGACTTTATAGCTTTATACGTCTGTATATCCGCAGACTGATCAATGCAGGAACACAATGAGAAAGCATCATAGAGAGAGGGGAGAGGGGGGATTTATAGTGTGAGTGGCTAGATAAAAATGTTTACATTGTCTTCTGTTGAGTCTTACTTTACTACTACTACAACTACTGATGATGATGATAATAATATATTGATAATAATGAATCTGTTTTCACTTTGCACTTTGTTCTGTCTATCCCATTTATTTCTGATTTCCAATCATTATGTTAGTCATTTTAATACATTTTATTCTCTTCCATTTGGTTTTACTTAAGGTACATTATTGTACTGTATTGTATTGTATTGTGTCACATTTGATTTAATACATAATGTACATCCATTGAAATTATACAAACACAATTGCTGGGAATGTTGGACATTTTATAAAATACAATAAAAACAAGAATATGTGGTAATTTGTTCTCTTACACCTTTAACTAACCAAATTACATAGAAAAAAATGGGCCCTTTTTTACTTTATACAAGGCTCAACACTGCTTACAGTTGCCTGATTCTTCTCTTCATGTTATGCCATATAGTTTCAATAGGATACAGATCTGGACTGAAGCCTGGTAAGTCAACACACCCTCAACAGTGTCTACAGAGACACCCTTTTTAGCATGTGGAGAATGTCTTAAATTCCCTGGAATATACCTTAATGGCAGCATATGTCCCTCCAAAATCCCAACATATGCCTCTTTGTAAATGGTACCTTCACACATATGCATGCTACCCATGCCGTGGGCACTGACGCACCCCAGAGCATGACAGATGTTGACTTTTGTACCTTTTGCTGATAGCAGTATGGAAGGCCACTCTTGGCTTTGGCACAGACAACTCAACATCCATATTCCAGAAATCATCTGACCACAGCACACATCTCTACTGCCTATCAAATCATCTGAGATGAGCTCAGACCCAAAGAAGTCTGTGCTGTTTCTGTATAGAATTGATGAATGGCTTCTCCTTGCGTAAGAGTTTCAGGTTGCATTTCTTGATGCAGCAGCAGACTATGTTTAGTGACAATGGTTTTCCGAAGTACTCCTGAGCCCATGTGGTTATATTTATCTTAGTAACATGATGGTTTCACATGTGAGGATGTGTGAGTGTGCAAAGGTCAGGCACATTCAACAGTGGCTTCTGTGTAACAATGGCTTTATATAAGGTAGATGGAAAAGACCTAATAATCTTTTTAAAATGTTTTACAACTTTCTCAAGACATTTGGAACAAAACGGGTGAGCCATGACCTATCTGTTCAAACACCGAGGGTTTAATGGATGATCCTATTATATACAACTATGATACTCTCACTGTTACCAATTAACCTGCTAACTGTTAAATGAAGTTGTCAGTTAAATGAAGGTTGAACATACCACAGATTCTTGTTTTATTGCATTTTAGACAATGTCCCAACTTTTCTAGTAATGGCGTTTGTAATTGATTTAAGGTATTTAATTGTATACTGTATGTAATAGTCATAGTGGCATGGTTGCTTGGTGTTAGCACATTCGCATCTCATCGCTGAGGTTTTGAGTTCAAGTCCCAATCTGGGTGTAGTTTCCATGTCTGCTTGGGTTTCCTCCAGGGTCTCCAGTTTCCTTCCACAGTCCAAAAACATTGAAGATCAGGTGAATTAGCTACTCTAAATAATTGTCTGTGTGTGGGTTTACCCAGCAATGGATTTCTGCCCTGTCCTAGGCTTGGCTAGGATAGTCTGTAATGCACTGTCCTGCACTTAGTGAGGGGTAGGGGACTCACCGTGACCCTGATCAGGATTAAGCAGAAGATAATGGATGGATGGATGTAATTGTCTGTGTATAATTATATAATTTAATTATATTTAAATAGCAGAGAGAAACAGCATTAATGACTGCAGACTTCTAAGGATTAAATGACTTTAATGCTGTTAGACACAGCTGCTTTGTCCAGTGCCTTTAATGTCCTTCACCATAATGCAACAAATGTTATGCAGACAGTCAGGCAGCACAGGGCTTAGCAGATCTCTGAGAGTGTGATCTCCACAAACACAACAAGAGCCAACAGGTGCAGATAAACACACAGACAAAAGGACAGACAGCTGTGTGTGTGTGTTGGTATGAAAGGAGGACTGAAACATGCAACACTATTTGAAAACTGCAGCTGCTCCTTACATTCACCACCTTTACATTCACATCAGCGGTTCACTTTTAGTCTGAATAAAGCTCTGTCCAGTTTTGTTCTGCCTTTTGACCAACACTGAAGTGGTGCTTACTGTTACTGAAAACTGGGGTTTTTGAAAACACTCTCTAGGGTGGAAATTTTTTTAACTCTGTCTCAGTATTTTTGTGTGGACAGACAAAATGTAGCTTTTGAAAACAGTACCCACATTGTGAACTTCCACATGGTCTGCCCCAATTTTGTAGGTTTCCACTACTGGGGGTAAGCACTTCTTTCCTGAATTGCGCATGGCAGTCATCAGCTGATATTGCTTGCAACTGTGAATGGCTTATTTAATGATGGTGTCATTGGCTTTGCCTGTGCAGGCCACACTTTGCCAGTAACCAGTGTTAATTCTCTGAAGATACTAGCCCTGCCTATTTTACACAATCTGTACCACTCAATCTCTGGCCTTTGCTGCATTTCAATATTTCAGTGCTCAGTGTTCTATAGCTTTCTCACCACCTGTTGGATTTGAGGATCATGTTGCCACTTTTCAGGGTTTTATGTTCACTGAGTATATATGTGTGTATTTGCTGCAATTTTCCAGGCTTGATTGTTGCATGACTGTTGCATTTATATTGCTTATGGCTGTCACAAGTTCCACAGTCTCACTGGCACAGTGGGTAGCACAGCACTTTATGTTCTCAGAGCCAGTTCAAATCCCGGTTGCAACAACTTTATTTAACATCTTTTTTTTTCTCCACCATCCACTAACTGCCATTCTCCGATCTGCAGTTTGAGCCCAAATGGTGCTTCTTGCTCTGATCTCAGTGCTCTATATGTTGTACAAAACATCTGCTTCAAATTTGTTCTGAAGGCATTTCTATATGAAGGATTATGTGGTCATTTTGAGTCGTTTTGTGTTTGTGTGTGGACAGAGAACTGTTAACTTACCTAATGCTTGGTAAACACTACACTATAATCAGGCCAATTCTGATTCTGATTACAGCTAAATTACAAACCGGATTCCAAAAAGTTGGGACACTAAACTAATTGTGAATAAAAACTGAATCCAATGATGTGGAGATGGCAAATGTCAATAATTTATTCGTAATAGAACATAGATGACAGATCAAAAGTTTAATCTGAGTAAATGTAACATTTTAAAAGA
>BRDA01033762.1:0-11966 GCA_036984385.1 Crenuchus spilurus | reverse complement strand
TGGATCACCTGGATGGTTAAAGTCTCTGATAGTAGGGTGAGCTCTACAGCCGTTCAAAGCTGGTGAAGTCATCTGGATGAGCTGGCTGCGGCGATGTTGTTTCCTTCTTCAGGTGGGCTGAGCTGAGCTGAAGTTTTCAGCTTGTGCGAGAGTTTTTAAAGGGAGGCTTAAAGTCCCGCCTTCCAGGTTCAGATTTACTCTGGTTGGCTGCCTTCTGCATTCCAGGGCGGTTCCAGAGGACTTTAGCCTTAAAGCTTGATATAAACCCTTTTTATATCAAAACCTATTGTACGTAGAAGTTTAATCTTTTAAGGAAATTAGTTGCTTAGCACAGTATCATGCTGGCAATGTAGAGTGGACAGATTAATAATTGCTTAGAAATATTAAGACAACCAATTTCTTGATACATAGAAACAAGGTAACATTCAACTTGTAATACACCTCAAGGCTTGTTAGTATACAATATCATCAAATTAATCCGTCGCCTTGAGTATGGCTCAGTTGATTAAAAGAAGTTACATTTAGGTGTTATTGTGTTACCATATTCTATTTACTAAAGACGAAACCATGTTTACATACATAGGTTCAGTGTTGCATATGAGTCCTGTGGATTTATACACATCAATCCTATAACAGGTATACAACTTATTTTAGAAATTTTGTGAGTTCTCTTGTGTGTAGTTGACTTGTTGTGCCCCCAGCTTTCCAGGAGGGGAGCTGTTGATACATGCATGGCATTCCATTGTGTCTGGTTAATTGTCCAGATTTTGACTGAAAGTTGTTAGCTTAGTCGAACAAAGTATCAAATGAGAGCTTTTACACAGCTACAATGTTTAAAGTAGGCAGATTTTCAGTTTGGTGTTGTATAAATGAGTTTTAGGGAATGCTCCATGAATTTCTTTTAGTCTATGAATTTAGGAGTGAAGGTAAATTCTTGAATCTCATCCTGGCTCCGCTTGTGGCACTGAGAGGCTGTTATCTGAGCCCTTTGATCAAGTCATTTGTGTGATATTATCAAAGCAACAGTGTCTGGGGGTCAGATCAAAGATGGCTCCACAGATTTCCTGGTGTGAGGGAATGGTTTCTACTGCCAGGCCGAGAGCATGTGGAGTCAGGTCTCCGGGGTGAAATCAGACCTGACCTCCATGATGTAGGAGAGTGTTGAAAGTACTTGATTCCCCATTAGTTCGTCAAATGATTTATCTACTGTCTTCCTTACATAACCTTGGCCCAGACTACAGGTCTCCACTGGTGGTATTGAGGAGCTGTTATCTGAGCCCTTTTGATCAAGGGTTCTGAAAGGTCCCCTCACGTGAATGGGGCTTAACAGCATGGGGTTAGCCATCTGGACTATTGGTCACTATGCTTTATCAGCAGTGACAGAATACAAAGGGACTCTTATCTCATAGCATCCTTCAGGTTTTGGAGTGCTTGGGGGTTTGTGAGGCCTGTGAAATGCCTCCTCCTGAGAGTTGAGCATCATTGATTTTCCAATAGTTCATCAAACAATTTCTTCACTTTCAGGATGAAATCAAATAATTTTCTCTACTGCCAACACTACAACACTATCTGTTCTGTGTAATAGAATTTGCAAATGAAATGTAGGTTTGTGGTGTAAAATCTGAAGTCTAAGAATAGTAAATAGAGAAACAAATAGAGCATTTAAAATTAACAGTCCAATGATTGCATTCTGTGTAAATAAGAAAATATATCAGTTGATTTACTCCTGTTACACAACAAATATTGCAATGACTTTTAGGCCAGTGACTCTTAGAAATAACCTCATATTTGATATTCTGTTTCCTTAAAATGTCTGCTGAGAAGCTTTCTATTACATTTTAATTTTACCTTTCTTTTTACTCCTGCAGGAACTAACGCGACCCTATTAAGTCTTCCCCTGTTCGTTGTGCCAACGTTAACGAAGACCTCAGGAGATACTGCCAAGAGAAATATCACCATGCTGAAATTAGTAGAGATAAAAGAAGAGAATGTGGCATCCAGTATAACTTCACAATCTTCTGATACTCTCCATTGTGGTACATTTCACAGACAAATGCTGGAAAACACAGAAAAAACAGGCAAACCTGCATGCTCACTGTGTGGGAAGAGTTTTAATCATCAGAGTAGTCTCCAACGACACCAGCGTATTCACACAGGAGTGAAACCATATCACTGTACAGAGTGTGGGAAGAGTTTTAATCATCAGAGTAGTCTCAAAGAACACCAGCATATTCACACAGGAGTGAAACCATATCACTGTACAGAGTGTGGCAAGAGTTTTAATCATCAGAGTAGTCTCAAAGAACACCAGCATATTCACACAGGGGTGAAACCATATCACTGTACAGAGTGTGGGAAGAGTTTTAGTCGTCAGAGTAGTCTCAAAGAACACCAGCGTATTCACACAGGAGTGAAACCTTATCACTGCTTAGAGTGTGAGAAGAGTTTTAGTCATCAGAGTAGTCTCAAAAAACACCAGCATATTCACACAGGAGAGAAATCGTATCACTGTACAGAGTGTGGGAAGAGTTTTATTGTACAGAGCCATCTCCATGTACACCAGCGTATTCACACAGGAGAGAATCCATATCAGTGTACAGAGTGTGGGAAGAGTTTTACTGTACAGAGTAATCTCCAACAACACCAGCGTATTCACACAGGAGAGAAACCATATCACTGCTTAGAGTGTGAGAAGAGTTTTAGTCATCGGAGTAGTCTCAAAAAACACCAGCATATTCACACAGGAGAGAAACCCTATCACTGTACAGAGTGTGGGAACAGCTTTAATCAACAGAGTAATCTCCATGTACACCAGCGTATTCACACAGGAGAGAAACCATATCACTGCTCAGAGTGTGGGAAGAGTTTTAATCGTCAGAGTAGTCTCCAAGTACACCAACGTATACACACAGGAGTGAAACCATATTACTGTTCAGAGTAATGTTCAGAAACACCAGCACAGTCACACCAGAGAAAAACTGTATCAGTGTTCAGAGAGTGGGAAGAGGTTTAGAAGAGTAATGGCCAAGTACACTAGTGTATTCACACAATAGTGACTGTGACATAGTGAAGGCTTTGACAAAAAAGCTTGTAACAAGCAGAGTGCGATTGCAAATGGGCAGATGAATTAAACCAATTCTTGATACAGTTTGACAGAGGCTTCCCTCCTGTTCAACTACGTCTGTCTATTGCGCATTTTAACATACCTGCAAAAAAATGCTGTGCCTTACAGGTAAAACACAAATGTTTTATTAAAGTTGTATTTAGTTGTGTAGTCCAGTTAGTTCCTTGTGTTAAAAATAAATAAGTTGCATTTTAGTACACTTTGCAGCATTAATTAAGGGTGAATTTGCAGCCACTGTCAGAAATAGATCCAACTGCTTTAAGTAACAGGATGGTTGTCAAGTCCCCAAAAATATCCAATCCAATGTCTGACACACAGTTAGGTCCATAAATATTTACAGCATTTCTCTAATTTTGGTTCTGTACATTACAACAATGTGTTTTGAAGTAACCAATTCGGAGTTCAGACTTTCAGCTTTAATTCCATGGGTTGAACAAAATGACTGCATAAAAAACGTGATGAACTAAAGCATTTTTTAAACATAATTCCTTCATTTCAGGGGCTCAAACGCAATTGGACAAATTAAGTAACTGTAAATAAAATGTTAATTTCTAATACTTAGTTGAAAACCCTTGTTGGCAATGACTGTCTGAATTCTTGAACTCATGGACATCGCTACATGGATGCTGTTTCCTCCTTTTTAATGCTTTGCCAGGCCTTTACTGCAGCGATTTTCAGTTGCTGTTTGTGGGCTTTTCTGTCTGAAGTTTAGTCTGTAACAAGTGAAATGCTGCTCAATTGAGTTGAGATCAGATGACTGACTTGGCCATTCAAGAATATTCCACTTCTTTGCATTATTAAACTCCTGGGTTGCTTTGGCTTTATGTTTTGGGTCATTGTCCATCTATACTATGAAATGCTGAACAATCAGTTTGGTTGCATTTGGGTGAATATTAGCACACGGTGTGTCTCTGAATACCTCAGAATTCATGAGGCTGCTTCTGTCCTGTGTCACATCATCAGTAAACACTAGTGACCCAGTGACAGTGGCAGGCATGCACGCCTAAGCCATCACACTGCCTCCGCTGTGTTTTACAGATGATGTGGTATGCTTTGGATCATGAACTGTACCACACCTTCACCATACTTTTTTCTTTACATCATTCTGGTCGAGGTTGATCTTGGTTTCATCTGTCCAAAAAATGTTCTTCCATAATGGTGCTTGCTTTCTTAGGTCAGGTCTTTTTATTCTTGAGGCTTATGAGTGGCTTGCACTGTGCAATGAACCCTCTGTATTTATTTGGATTTGGACATTGATACGCCTTCCTCCTGGAGAGTGTTGTTCACGTGGTTGGCTGTTGTTAAGGGGTTTCTCTTCACCATGGAAATTATTCTGAGATCATCAACTACCGTTTTTGTTCTGTGGGCATCCCTTTCTTTTTTTTGTTAAGGAGTTCACCATTGCTTGCTTTCTTTCTCAGGATGTACAAAACTAGATTTTTCTGTTTTTACAGCTTAAGGATGGCTTGTTTCACCTACATGAGGAGCTCCTTTGATCGCATGGTTTCTTCACAGTAAAATCTTCTAAATGCAAGCACCACACCTCAAATCAACTCCAGGCATTTTATCTGCTTAATTGAGTATTTTATAATGAAGGAATTGCCCACAACTTCCCATAAAATAGCCTTTGAGTCAAATGTTTTGGTTCCTTTAAATCAGGGGTGACCAACTCCAGTCCTGGAGAGCCGGTGTCCAGCACAGTTTGGTGATCTTTTTGTTCTGACACTACAATTAAACCTGCTAATTGCCTGCTGAGTTGAATCAGGTGTGTTTGATCAGGTAGATCACCAAACTGTGCAGGAATCCGGCTCTCCAGGACTGGAGTTGGCCACCCATGCTTTAAATACAGGGTGGCATATATTAAGAAGCTTAAACTCCTTAACCCTTCATCCAATTTTAATGTGATATCCTCATGAAACTGAAAGTCTAGACTTTATATCCATGTCCATTATGTAACTGTAACTAGAGTGTTTCAGTGCCTTTTAACTTCTTATAGTTGCAACACCACAGTTATGTACTCAAAAGACAACTATTTCTGTGTTATAAAGAGTGTTTTGTGTTTTGTTCTGTGACTGTGGTGTTAAAACCACGAGGAGTTAAAAGGCAGTGAACAACTGCTGGTGAAGAGCATTTGGGTAGACTTACTAGTATGAGATGCTTGATTGGAATGTAATCTAAACCTATAGATTTAGAGTAAAGAAAATGGGGTGTTTTAAATGCAAAAAAGCAATAATGGATGTATTTTATTTGTATGGAGGTATATGTATTATATTTACTACTACTACTAATGATATCTGTGACTGAATGTTCTAGATTTTAGGCTGGTGTCAGGTTGTATAGCTTGCATAAATCTATACTTTGACAAGATTTTTTCGATTATTTAGTACACAATGTTTTTTAAAGTTACAATAAATAACATAAATCAAGATTTTTGTGTGTAATATAATTTATTGTACACCCTCATATTCATGGGTTGCAAAAGTGTGTACCTGCCATCAGATTCCACTGTTGCGCTGTTCTGTCACTTTATTTAGCGAGTTTTGTGATCCTTGTAGCAACTTTTTTTTTTTTTTAAAAAGCATCTAGTAACAAATCTAGCGACTTTTCCTGGTGTTACTGGACACTTTTGGAGACACCACATGAAAGCACCAATTGTTCTGTAATTACTGCCCTTAGCAAGCAGTGGATGCTCTGTGAGCCCTTCCCCATTCCTAAACACTGACAGGGGATACTCTCACAGTAGCCTCACTGCTGAATTCAAGAGCTGGTTGAAGCTGTATATTGTGGATTATACACGGGCATATTGCCTATACTGTAAGGCTGATTTCTACTTGTAACTATGTGATATAAAGAAACATGACAAATCAAAAAGATACTCAAAAGACAAAGCCTTATAATAGTTCCAACAAAACCAAGCTGCCATTAATGAGTAAAAATTCACCTCTGGCAAAAAGACTGACGCCACCAGAAGAGGATAAACGATTATCATTTTATAGACTTCCCAAAGACAGATTTTAGGAAAAATCGCTTTCCAAGATCAAAGGAGCAAAGTCAACACCAAACAAAAGCGATCAACTTTGCAGTACATTTATCTCCTGTGAGTAACTCTTGGATAATAACTAAGTTAGCATTAACTAAGCTAATTAGGTTAGCTAGTTGGGTATCTGTTAGATCGGTATGTCGGTGCATAACACAGGATACGAATGGTCTATTCTCATTATGAGATTCTTGTGACTCCACACATATGACTTGTGGCATTGGGATCAGGCCTAACTGACATGTAAACCATAGATTACACTTCGGAGGCCTCGTCTATAACTCTTGATGACAGAAGCTGATTATCAAATCTCTGATTATCCTTTGATTAGACTTTCTGCCATGACAACTTAATCATCCTTGGGGGCCCTCCAACTTCTGACCATAATCATGTTCAAACAGTCAGGAGTCTCCTCTCCTTTCCATCCAATCATATGCTCACATGATCACAACCACTTATATATATTCTGCTGTTCTGACCAATATAATGGGACGTCTTTTGAGTACAGACTTGTCTCTGTGGTTATTTGAGTCCCCCCAATGTGTTGCAGGCTGAGGAGGATGGAGGGCTTCTGCTTGGGTGTAAAGCTCAGTATTGAGGTCAAACCCCCAGAACCAAAGTACCTATAAATGGTTCTAACAGTATCTAGCTGTTTTACTGTGTGAATTTACTTGCTTTTACAAATCAAACTGCTTAATAAGACATTTCAGCAGACTGTGCTTTTCTTTACACATCTAAAGCTCAAAAACAAACACTGTGATGTGTTATGCCGTGGTGTTTA
The DNA here is from genome assembly GCA_036984385.1 of Crenuchus spilurus. NCBI lineage: Eukaryota > Metazoa > Chordata > Actinopteri > Characiformes > Crenuchidae > Crenuchus > Crenuchus spilurus. The sequence continues at coordinate 5,024 of BRDA01033762.1, read as the reverse complement.
GTCACGTAGCTTAGCTTTGACAAGGAATATTTTCTTTTGTTTTAGATGCCATATTTTAGGCTCAGTGTCCTAGCCTGCTAGGAAGTACTTGTATTCATATGTGCTTTTGCAGGCTTTCATTTTTTTAAGTACTGTTTCTCCTCTGCCGAGTTCAAGTGCGAAGTTTGCTCCATTGTTTTAGGTGTGCTAGGTACTCAACATGGTGGTGACCACAACAAAATCAAGTGACTGCACCCCATGAATACACATTAGGAGGCCTAAAAGTGCATTCCTTTTATCATCAAATTTGCTATATCCCAGGAGCCTGCAGCATTTACCCATCAAACTACACATCTTTAAGCAGAGCTGTGCACTCAGCAGTGAATTGGTGCCATGTCCTGGGCTTGGCTAGGATAGTCTGTAATGCCCTGCCCTGCAGGTGAAAAAATGGCAGTGTGTAAATATGAAAAAGGTGGGATGTTTTAATGCAGATAACTTGTGTATGAAAATTTGGCTGCTGTATCAAAAGCTGAATTCCCAGAAGAGCGCTTCTTGAGCAGTCTTTCCTCTGAACTGCAGCACCATTATACTTGTTCCCACCACTGCACCATGATAACACATTATTCATCACTTACATTATTTATCATGAATCGTAAAGCTGCAATACAAAATTTCAGATGTAGGTTTATAGTGAATCAGTCTCATAATCAGTTATTAAAACAGTACTATTGTTGTTTATTGACAGTAATTCTCTCATTACTCCATCATTTGATTTTATTTTGTCTCCTCTTTGTTTAGTGTTTGAACAATGAATTATATAAATGGGAAATATTATAACAAAGATTAGTGATTCCTGCTCACTTTAATACATTTTGATTTCAACGATTTCTTGACGTAAAATCCGGACTATCAGTAGATAAAAGTAAGATCACCTGCAACTGTCCATAATGATATTGCTTAAGTCATACAATGAATTTTTTTTTTGTTAAAACATCAGCACAAATGGTGGCAGAATTATAGGTTATAAAAGGTGATTACATGACATCCCTAACATAGTAAGAATACTACACATGTTAAAATACAAAATGTAACATTTAAATTTTTTTTTTAATTCACAGTAAACATTTTTACACATTGGTTTAAATAGTCTAAGCATGTCTGGAACACAGCATGGTGGTAAATTGTTTCACAGGGGATGTTTTTTATTGCTGCACTACTAAACAAACATGGACAGAGCACAAGTATTAATGGAATAGTTGGGCATGTTGAAAATGGAAGTTCTGAACTATGATCAATTTGCTGCACTGCCTTAGCTGCAAGCATGCGTTGGAGTACCAACAATACATGAAACAAAAATCAGAGTCTTCCACACCTTCAGGTAAAACTGAAAAAATGAAAGTACAGGTGAGTCAGACGTCAATTGTTGAAGTGTTTGCTAGCCGTGTTGAGTCATTTCTTCTGGTACACCCTCCAGTCCATCTTGACTCCAGCAGCACAGGCAGCCTACACCCCACAATATCTGTTTCATCAGGACATTTCTACAAATAACAAGACTGTCATACCCAAAGTCAGAGGTGTACAGATTCAACAGAAATGGAGACAAAGCAGTTAACTGAGAGTCTTCATCACTACATATCACCTTGACTGAGACACAGTCCTACAGTTACACTTACTGAGGTTCTCCAGTCAGATTCCATTGTTCATGACAGGAACCACACAAGACATTCACCATATAGCTGGGACTGTTTTCAGTTTTTTGGGGGGTTTTTTGGGCATGAACTGTGGTGACATCTTTGGGCATGTGTAGTTGTTAGAGGAGTCAGCAATACTAAACAGACTGAATTATTTTTTCAAATACCTACATACACATTTGTTTTTTGTGTTTTCAACATATATTTTACAAAGTCCTTATGTTAGGACCATACCGTTTATTGCAGTATATTTACATGAACAGCCACCATTTCTACTACAACCGTGTACTGTGGGTGCATATATACAGTAGTTCAATGCTCTTTTAACTGTGCTGAGTGTGGCCAATAACTAAAAGTAATCAGATAACTAAGCTATTAACAGAATGCAGTGGGTGCATACATACACAGTCATGGCCGAAAGTGCTGGCACCCCTGATTTTTTTCCAGAAAATGAAGTATTGAAGTATCTCCCAGAAAATTATTGCAATTACACATTTTGTTATACACGTTTATTTCCTTTGTGTGTATTGGAACGACAAAAAAAAAAAAAACAGAGGAAAAAAGGCAAATTTGACATAATTTCACACAAAACTCCAAAAATGGGCTGGACAAAATTATTGGCACCTTTTCAAAATTGAAGGTAAATAACTTTGTTTCAAGTATGTGATGCTCATTCAAACTCACCTGTGATAAGTAACAGGTGTGGGCAATTTAAAAATCACACCTGAAACCAGATAAACAGGAGAGAATTTGACTCTTTGCATTGTGTGTCTCTGTGTGCTACACTATGCATGGAGAACAGAAAGAGGAGAAGAGAACTGTCTGAGGACTTGAGAACCAAAATTGTGGAAAAATATCAACAATCTCAAGGTTACAAGTCCATCTCCAGAGAACTTGATGTTCCTCTGTCCACAGTGCGCAACAAAATAAAGAAGTTTACAACCCATGCCACTAGCTAATCACCCTGGACGTGGACGGGGGAGAAAAATTTATCAAAGATTGCAACGCAGGATAGTCCGGATGGTGGATAAGCAGCCCCAATCAAGTTCCAAAGAAATTCAAGCTGTCCTGTAGGTGCAGGGTGCATCAGTGTCGGCTCAAACTATCCGTCGACATTTGAATTAAATGAAACACTATGGCAGGAGACCCAGGAGGACCCCACTGCTCACAGAGACATAAAAAAGCTAGACTGCAGTTTGCCAAAATGTATGTAAGAAAGCCAAAATCCTTCTGGGAAAACATCTTGTGGACAGATGAGACCAAGATAGAGCTTTTTGGTAAAGCACATCATTCTACTGTTTACCGAAAATGCAATGAGGCCTACAAAGAGAAGAACACAGTACCTACAGTCAAATATGGTGGAGGTTCAAAGATGTTTTGGGGTTGTTTTGCTGCCTCTAGAACTGGGTGCCTTGACTGTGTGCAAGGCATCATGAAATCTGAAGATTACCAAAGGATTTTGGGTCGCAATGTAGGGCCCAGTGTCAGAAAGCTGGGTTTGCATCCTAGGTCATGGGTCTTCCAGCAGGACAATGACCCCAAACATACTACAAAAAGCACCCAGAAATGGATGGAAACAAAGCACTGGAGAGTTCTAAAGTGGCCAGCAATGAGTCTAGATCTAAATCCCATTGAACACCTGTGGAAAGATCTTAAAATTGCTGTTGGGAGAAGGCACCCTTCAAATATGAGAGACTTGGAGCAGTTTGCAAAAGAAGAGTGGTCCAAAATTCCAGTTGAGAGGTGTAAGAAGCTTGTTGGTGGTTATAGGAAGCGATTGATTTCAGTTATTTTTTCCAAAGGGTGTGCAACCAAATATTAAGGTTAGGGTGCCAATAATTTTGTCCAGCCCATTTTTGGAGTTTTCTGTGAAATTGTCAAATTTGCCTTTTTTCCCCTCTGTTTTTTGTGTTGTTCCAATACACACAAAGGAAATAAACATATGTATAACAAAACATGTGTAATTGCAATAATTTTCTGGGAGATACTTAAATACTTCATTTTCTGGAAAAAAAATCATGGGTGCCAACACTTAAGGCAAATAATGTCAAATTAAATTTATTTAAAGCACATTGAGTTAAAATACTCCAGCAATTCAGCTCACACATCAGTTCCTTCCAGATGGTGACATTCTTGTAACATGTAAACAGGAGGCTTAACTTTACCTAAACAGGGCCAACACCATGACAGATGTAGTTAGAAGAGTACTGTGACACCCGAAAGTTGCTCATGAACTGCTTATTGGCACCATAGCTGCACTCGTGTTTGTGTCCATAAAGTAGACATCCATCTTCTCAGTTTACCAACACCTATAAATTTTAAATATAAGTGATGTGTCCTCTGTGTGTTTTTATATACACGTAATTTGATCCATGTCGACATTGTGGAGACAAACGATCATACAACCATTATAAGCACGACCGGAACAAGTTCAAGAACCAGAATTCTTTTGATGGAAAACCACTATAAGCTCTTGTCCAGTCAGGGACTCTTGTCCAGTCAGGGGCTTGTCTGCGGGGTTGCAGTCAGTATTAGTGTAAGAGACGCTACGAGAGAGGAGGTGAGCCGAACTGTACTGTTAGCTTAGCCGGGTTAGCAGCTAGGCCCCGTCAGAGTTGCGCTGTTTAGCAAAAACAAGGCAGTCCTGTTTGTGACCAAACTCAACACCACACACGACTGACCAGTAAGTGGTTTGGATGACCGGCTGGCACAGTCTGCACCATTAAACTGCCAAGTCTCCGAGAGGGAGTCCCTCCTGTACCCGGAGCGAGTTTAGTGACGCACTGAATGACGAGGGGAGGGACATTAGCACTTTAGCAACCATACAGACCTGCAACGAGGTACAGTCACTTACATCACTGTGTTATTATAGTGTGTGTGACCTTTGGTTATTAAGGTTTAGGTTTATTTTAACTCAGAATTACACAAGTGAATGTAATGTCCTCACTAGTATAGTACTACCAGCGTGTTTGTGTGTATGTACCGGTTTATGCCATCTTGTTGTGTGGACATTTCTTCTTTGCTGGACTACAAAGCTGGTCCCTGAAAGGTACATCTTGGAGTGAAGACATGATTTGAGGTTAAGGTTAGGGCTTTAAGGTTTGATTAAGTCATTGTAATGTTCCCACAATTCACAAAAACACGTGCGTGTGTGAGAGAGAGAGAGAGAGAGAGAGAGAATTAAAACAATTGTAAATCAATCTTATTTTGGTCTTTTATTCATCATCAGTTGTAGATACTGCATGTATTCTAATAACATGTCTGTCAGATGTTCCTGAGACGTAGGAAAGATGATTAAAAAGAAAAGTAGGTCTGGATTGTAGTTGCTAAAAGTCTTCTCAAAGTCCATCGGTG
>BRDA01033761.1:0-15097 GCA_036984385.1 Crenuchus spilurus | reverse complement strand
ATTATTTACATATTAAAGTATACTGTATATTGGCCGGCTGACACGGATTAATCAGTTTTACATGTATTCTTATGGGGAAAATGTATCCAGCTAACAAGCAAACCAGCTAACGAGCTCGGCTCCTGCACGGATTAAACTCGTCAGTAGGGTTACCACTGTATGTCTAATGACATTTGCACAAAATTAATCAGATACCTTGTGCAAAACAGCCAACTTTGTCAGTTGTAGTAGTTAAGTGGCTTTGGTAGAAGCTAATTTGAGTAGCTGTTAGTGTTGTTGATGTCACTTTAATGTGCAGGAGTGTGGCCTTGTTTGTGGCATGTATGTACCTGAATGTCCTCATAATTTAGAGGACCCAGTGGCATTCTGGATATGTAGAAATGATTAAATGTAAATAGCCCACTGAAAATAGCATGTAGATATTATTATACTATAAAATCTCAAATGTGGAGGTGCACGAGAGATGAAACCTTGATGTTAAAGCTGAAAAACATCTTCTGGGGCCCGAGTGGCTCAGCGGGCTAAGATGCTGATACTGTGACCAGAGGATCACAAGTTTGAATCTTGGTAATGCTGTGCGCCATCGACAGCTGGGGCCCAAGAGAGCAAAAATTGGCCGTGTTCTCTCTGGGTGGCTAGATGGTGGACTTTCTCCATCACTTTCACAACACAGTGTCCGCTGGCTCAGGCGTCTGCTGGTCCGTCGCAGCTGGGGATCCTGCACTTTCCTCCGAGCGCGTTGGCTCCCCAGTGACGGTGTATCAGCGGTAGATCACAAAGAGGTTGAAGTGTGTGTGTGTTTAAGTGTGTACAGTTGTTGTAAAGTGCATTGCGTTGAAGAAAGGTGGAGAGAAACGGTGAGAAGGATGTTTACAAGGTTCAAGACTGCACTCATAATACAAATTGTATGTCAGTAAGGTTTTATATTAACTGCCATGAAATGAAGCATTTTTCTCATATGAAATGTGTTATAATTGAGATTCTAGGCCCATTATGGAAGAAATCCCTGTGAATTTGGAAGATGCAGTACCCGCTTAGACATGTTAAACAAGCTACTGTCCTGTTGTGTGTGTGTGTATGGTTTCTTTAGGGTCTGGTCACTGCAGTGTGCTGAGGGTGGTGTGCTGGACTGATGCTTTGGACTGCAGTGGTGTGACTCAGGTTGATGTCACTGTCTCCAACAACTCTGCTGAGCTTTGCACAGCCACTCCCACAACCCCTCACCCCTTCAGCATCGCTGTGATATACACTGTCCTTTTTGAGCAGCGCCAGTGGTCCTCTTTTGGGATTGTGTCTGGGTCTGGGATGTGGACTGTATCTCTGTTTCATTGGACTTTTTGAGTGTTTACATCCAGGATGGAGGGCTTTTGTCTGGGTGTGGTGGATTGGTTAAGCAGCTGTGTGTGTGTGTGTGTGTGTGTGTGTGTGTGTGAGTGTGTGTGTGTAAACTGAGAGTAAGCCCTGGCTATTTTGGCTGCAGTTCTGACCAGTAGCATTGTGGTTACTGTGGCTGAAACCACAGCTCAGAGGATTTAGTTCCCATGACTCTTCAGGTCCTCACAGCAATAAAACACAGCAAGTCTATGGCATTTTAGTCTGTTCTGTATTGTGTGATTAGAAATCATATATATGAAAGAAACAGGATGAAACTCGGTGGACTAAGACATTATGATCCGTAAGTCTGCATCCCATTCATGCTGCTTGCCATCAATGTAATGTCTGCTGGCTCAGGCATCTGCTAGCTGATCCATCAGAGATGGGGATGCTGTACTTTCCTCCGACAGTTTTGACTGACAGTGTGTGTCGGAGGAGGCATGAGCTTCATCCTCCTAGAGTCAGGATGGCTGAATTACCTACTACTACATTGATGGGGAACATTTAAAATTAAATAAAATAAACCCACATAGAATGCATGATAATATCCGAATCAAATTTGTATAATCAATACTGCTGGGCGATAAAACGATATCGATTTTGTTTCACGATAATTTTTCCCTCGATGACGATGATAAGCCAGGACAATAGAATTCGATAAGCATTAATGTTCGTTTCCATTTCACATCTAAGCAGCTTGACGGTGAGTTCAGAAGTCTAATACTGCTGCTTGTTAGATCCTCCTCACCAGCGACGCCAAAATGCACTGTTGTGTTTAAGACGAGCCGTGATTGGGGGAGAGCGTAGTGGGGCCGGGCGAGAGAGCACGAGGTCGAGGTCGCTGTGTGCTCGTCTGTTTGTGTGAGAAGGAGAAGGAGGGGGGTCTCGCTAGCATTAGCCTGTTAGCTTGGCACTCTAGCCGGACGCTACAATACTATGTTCTGGCAATAAAAATTTTTATATTTGAAATAGTAACATTTCATGTATTTAATCTGATGTTTTTAGAAAGATGTTATTTTAAAACTATGACAGTGTTAGAAAATTTTATATCGTGATAATTATCGAGACTGATCAATATAGAAAAATTTATCATGATAACATTTTTGGCCGTATCGCCCAGCTCTAATAATCAATTAAAGCACAAATGATTGAATCATTGCTTAAATTTGGCAAACAATTGCATTACATAACTGATAAGTATATATAACACTCTGTCTGTTGAATGTCAATGCGATGCTGGTCTACAGTATCTGAATTTTTTACATTTTGCTGCGTTTGTAACATATTTATTATTGATTTGTGAATGTGTTATTCCTCCATAATGATAATGTCAGTAACTGCAGTCTCAATTTCTGTAGTTTACATATTGGTACCTGCTTCAGCAGACTTGCACATGAGAAACACTGGATATCGTCAGCCCGCAGTTGTTGTATTTGTGCATAAAAATGTCAATTTTATGGATAACGTGATTTATATGTAATTGAGTTTTGAGCTGAAGAACGTCATACATATAATGCTTCCTTATGTAGCCGTACCCAAGATAATAGGCCATGCAGATCTGAGATATTACCACTGAAGTACACACCATCCTGACTCAAGCCTTCTGAAGTACAGTGGTAACCCTACTTACGAGTTTAATCCGTGCAGGAGCCGAGCTCGTTAGCTGGTTTGCTCGTTAGCTGGATGCATTTTCCCCATAAGAATACATGTAAAACTGATTAATCTGTGTCAGCCGGCCAATATACAGTATACTTTAATATGTAAATAATGTGTTTATATGGGTTTTTAAAACATAAACGAGACGACGACGGTGCTCGTGTAGGCTGGCGGCTAAGGAGGACAGGAGGACGGGTGTACGTGTATGGCATGGTTACACTTATCATATGAAAAGTAAAAGTAAAATGTATCTAACTTTCTTGTTCACTACCTTTTGCTGTCTTTGTGTCGCTTTCACTAGCACTTTCACTTTCACTGGACAGCGGTCAAAGGTAATGACTGACCTCTTCTTCTACGCTAGCATCTAGGGGATGCTACGACCACCGCGCCCCTAGCGGTTGGCATACTTGAACTAATTTACGCTACTCGTTACTTGGAATTTTACTCGTTACCTGGAACAAAAATATTCCGAGATCTCGACTCGTTACCTGGAATACTCGTTAGTAGGGATGCTCGTAAGTAGGGTTATCACTGTACAGCGCTAATGATAAACAGCGACATATGCACTATATGTCCAAATGTTTGTGGACACCCATTGCTGACACAGATGTACACACACACAGCTTGTGTTCTCTGGAACGATGATGCTCTATCCAGTGCTTCTGAGATAAGTTGGGGTGGTGATCATCCAACATCCTGACCTTACAATCCTCAGCAGTGCACTACAAGCAGAAAACCTTCCCTGTATACTAGACACAGTTACTCCAATATATGCCCTTGATTTCTGAAGCGATGATGAATCAGACGAATGACATTTTCACTTTTTTGGAGAATGTTACAGAAAGCCATTATTAATTGATTGAAGCGCCAAACTGATGGATAATAAATAAATAATGAAGATGTAGTTAAAATACAGAAGCTGAGCTTTAAGGATTTAAATTTGTCAGTCAGTAGGAGGGGATAGTCTGTGCTGGTCTTGTGGCAATGCTAATCTGACTGCAGTGCCAGCCCAGCAGATTAGCATTTGAAATGGATTTACAGATGGTCAGATTTTCATGAATTATCTGATGATGTATTAATGTATTTATGTGCCATATGGCTGCTGCATGGCTGTTGAATCCTTTTAGTGGTTTACTGTGTTAATGGAATTGTCTTTTGCATCGTCAGCGTGGTCTGTATCATGTCTCTGACTTGTCTGGGCTCAGACTGTATACAGTTGATGTAAATGCTGTACAGTCTCTCACTGTTTCTATTCTTACGTAACCTGAGAGTGAGTGAGCAGGGCCTCAGGTGAATTAGGCTGTGAGTGACGCGCCCAGCGTTAATGTGGGGTTAGTGCAGAAAGGCTGGCGTGCCATTTAACACCACACTGCTAAAATCAACAGAGCTGTTTGACTACTGCCTTCGAGGAAAGCCGTGTCTCTAATTATGCTGTTTGACTTTTTTTTGTTGACATATAATTGGTTCTGCAAGCAACATGTCCAAGTTACTCACTGCTCGGCTGCCAGCCCGACACTATAGGAGTGTCACACTTCTGTATTTTAAATTCTGTACAATTTAAGCTTTTTTCATTACTTAAATTTTGCTGCACTGCTGTGAATGTAATTATTAGTGTTGTACTGAATATTTGGCAACCTTTTTTTGTTGCTGTGCCTGCTGGGATGTTAAAAATATGTTTAAGTTGCGGTTTAGTAATTGTTTTTTCTTTCAAAATCAACACAAAACACATTTAGCCTCTTTAATTTATGCAAAAAGACCATGTGTGGTGTTGGGCCACATTTTTAATTTTGTTTTTAAGTTTCAGCCAGAAATGTTCATTTCGGTGCATCCCTAGTAATGACCAAAAACTGAATGACTGTTTCTTCCAAAATTACTGAGCATTGGGAAAGGACAATTGGAGTAATTTATTTTTCAAGCCAAATAGGGGGCGCTGTAGAGTTTGCTAACTATATATGAGAAAATTGACAAAACATTTCTAAAGTGTTGTAAAGCCGTAGTGAATGTACCACATTTCAAGGGGTTTGGAGCATTGCAGAAATGTCAAATATACAGTGACATCATAGGTGGCGCTATAGAGCAGGTGAACTACATATTGGACAAAATTACGATTTCAGATCAAAGAACAGCCTAAGACAAGCAGGCCTGTGAAATTTTATGTTTTGGAATATCATATCCCCCCCGAAACACTGCGAGAAAATGTATAGATGGCGAGTTCCCGCCAAAATGGCCGACTTCCTGTTGGGCGGAGTCAGATCATTCCAAGTGATCCTTTAAACTACATGAGATCAATGATCACACCAAATTTGGGGCAAATCGGACAAATTTCATCCCTTCCACTACCTACATTTGGGGGCGCTATAGAGCTCGTGGACCACACCCATGCCCTGTCTCTATGGAAGATTTTCATTTTCACCAAGTTCTGTGAAAATCCAAAATTTCATGAGTTTTCAAGCATCACAAATGCCTAAAAAATTTGGTTGCAGTCGGGAAAAAAATTAAATAATGATAATAATAATAATAAACACTACAAAAACAATAGGGCTCTGCTTCGCCGGGGCTCGGGCCCTAATAATAATAATAATAATAATAATAATAATAATACACTCAGTGTCCATTTTTGTAACATGGAGGTGTATAAAACATCAGCAGGTGTGCTGTCTGATCCACTCAAACCAGTGCAACACACTAACACACCACCACCACGTCAGTGTCACTGCACTGCTGAGAATTCTCCATCACCCAAATAACAGCTACTCTGTGGGGGTCCTGTGAACACTTTAACATTTTCATGATGTTTGTAGATGCAGTTCTATGTACTACATTACACAGGAAGTAACATTTAGCAGAAGGTTTTATGAGTAAGATGAGTTATCATCATCTTCGGTTATCACTTCCTGTAACTGTGACTTCTAAGGGTTAATCAGTCTGCGGTTTGAATCCTGGAGGCCTGGGTGGAGCTGATTGCATGTTGGAGTGCATTGGGGCGTCATGTTAATACGTCAGTGCTGGGCGGCAAAAGCTGTTTGAAGAAGCAGGGAAACAAGCCTGACTGAGCTCTTTACACCTAGTCTTATCATTCTGTATACTCACCTTGTTCTGAGGGTCATATTTGACCTGCCGAAGCCCTAAAATGTAATATTTGAAACCCCAAATCTACATAGCCTTATCAGAATATGATGACCACGCCTGGTTTATAATGAAATCAGCCCAGGACGTCACAGATGCCGTATGTCAGGGTTTGTGATATGTATAAATAAGCGAGCACACCAGTCAGTTGTAGCAGAGTGCAAATCGATCGTTATGGGCAAATTGGGATTTGATTGATGGTTAAGATGCCATAATAATAAGGTAGCAGGTGAAGGGTGGTAGCATCTCAGAAAACACTTTGTGGGATGTTCTAGAGCTGCTGTAGTGATGTACTGAGAACGGACGTCTTGTACATTGAGCCTTGAGGCTCATTGATGCCAGCAGGGAATGACGACTGGTACAAAGCAACTGATGTGCCAAAGTGGACAAGTTAACCTCTTTAATGAACACGGGGCAATGAGGAAAGTACCATTATTGATTGAACACTTTACCTGGAGATGGAAAAACCTCTAAAGTAAAGTCTCTGAGCAAAGGTGAGGTGAGAGATGGAGGGATGAGGATGTGTGAGAGGGATGTGGGATGGTTCTGGTGCTTCAGGCTGCATACTCTTCTCATTATCCCCAACTGACTGGCTCATAGCTCACATTCCTCCCCTCTCTCTCTCTCTCTCTCTCTCTTCCTCCTTTCTCTCTCTCTCTCATTCTCACTCTCACTCAGCTGTCTGGTTGGCCTACCCTTGAGTAACCTCAACCTCGCTGCTGCCAGACAGACCCTCTCTACCCCCATTCACACTGTACACACTGTGAGCACACTGTACCGTGTGTCTGTGGTGAGGTGCTTATATTCTTATGTAATACAGTGTAAGTCTGTGGGCCTCAGGTGAACTCGTGTGACCTCTCATCTGACCTCATTTGCATAATTTAGATACACTTACACTTGTTCTATTACTGTGCCGTTTAATTTGAATGACATCAGTATTGTTCTCGGGCTCATTTTCATAATTAGGAATAAACGCAGTATAGATTTAACTAAAAATTTGGCACAGAAATGTGAGACTTTAGTTGAGCACAGTATGAAATGTTCAAGATCAGAATGAAAACTTCATGTGTGTTCATAATTTAATTAAAAAAGATAATATATGTCATATTTTACATTCATTACATGTAAAGTGAGATATTTCAAACATTTTTTTATGTTTATGCTGTTCGAATAGTAATTTACTTATATGCCAAATATTTTATTCTTTTATATATATTATCTTTAATATATATATTTGTGACCCTGCCAGGGAAAACCAGGCCAAAGTCTTTTTTTTTTCAAAATTAGTTTTTTTCAAAACAACGTTTTTGTGAATTTAAGTTTTGTTTTTGATCAAAATATGTACTCTGATAGATATCTGAGACTTTTATCTTTCATTTACAGCAATAATACTGAGTGGCTAAGTTTGGCCTGGTTTTTCCTGGCGGGGTCACATACATACAGGGGTTAGACAGTGAAACTGAAGCACGTGTCATGTTAGTGTGGGAGGTTTCATGGCTAAATTGGACCAGTCTGGTGGCCAATCTTCATTAATGTCACATTGCACCAGTAAGAGCAGAGTGTGAAGGTTCAGTTAGCAGGTAAGAGCACAGTTATATAGTATATTACAATGCACACAACATTATGGTGACATACCAGAGTTCAAAAGAGGACAAATTGTTGCTGCACGTCTTGCTGGCGCATCTGTGACCAAGACAGCAAGTCTTTATGTCTAAATATTATTGAGCCACTTTGGGGTGTTTTGGAGGAGCGAGTCAGGAAACGGTTTCCTCCACCAGCATCACGTAGTGACCTGACCACTATCCTGCAAGAAGAATGGCTTAAAATCCCTCTGACCACTGTGCAGGACTTGTATATGTCATTCCCAAAACAAATTGACCCTGTACTGGCTGCAAAAGGAGGCCCAACACCTACTAATCAATTATTGTGGTCTAAAACCAGGTGTTTCACTTTCATTGTCTAACCCCTGTGTATATATATATATATAAAATTGAGATTTGGGATTTCTGATTTTCATGAGATAAAAGTCATACTAATCAACATTTTTCCTTTTGAATTAAATTATGTACAACCTTGAACTTTTACATAATATTTGACTTTTTGAATTAAAATATGTATGCATCACTACGTAAATTTGCATTTCACAATTTAGATTATTTAAATTATTAGACTATTTATTTATTTATTTAAATTGTAAATTCAGTAGATATTTTCAATTTAATAATTTTAAATGCCAATTTGTCTCATCAAAGAGCAGATAAAGGATTTTCTGCTAGTGGCTGGCAGCTTCAGCACCAATGATGCAGCAGCTTTGTGAGTCTTTGACATCTCTGACTTTAGAGTTTTTACTCTGTAGTTAACTGACCTGATACTGATATTTCTATGCATGTCATTTTATGGATTTGTTTGTTCAGACAATTTTTGGTTGACAGTAAGATTATGGCTTTTAAAGGTTTGTTTTTGTAACTTTCGATTGACTAAACTTTATCACTTTATTACACTATTCAGCCAACAACCTAAAGACTAAAAGTCATTTTTATTGTCTAAACTAGTATATTATAAATAATCTGAGTTCATATTACTTTTAGATTAGTGCACTGTTCCGCAGAACTCCTGACGATGATGTCATAGCTGCATTATCCTATTATTTTGTCTTAACATTATCTTCTCTATAGATTGCAGTTGGTGTAGTTGTTAACACAGCTGTTCTCCACACGTCAGACTGAAGTTTGATCCCCCATCTGTACAAACACACAACCAATAACCAATAACTTGCCTAGAAAGTGTGATTAGACTGTAAGATTTATTTTATTTTATTTTACTCCTGATTTTCTCCACAATGTGTTTTAGTGGCCAATTAACCCCGCCCCTTTTATCAACTCTCTCTATCGCTATCACTTGCAATGTCCCTGACTCTCTTGGGAGGGGCGGACAAGCACAGGCCTCCTCCGATTTCAGTGACCTCAAGCCCCTTTTTTCCGAAATGCTGGGGATACATCTTCGCCGGTCAGCTAGTGCTCTCGGAGGAAAGCGGAAATCCCCAGTACTGATGGATCGCCCATCAGACACCCGAATCAGTCAACATTGCCCCTAGACTGTAAGATTGTAAAACAAGAGCATTTTTTGAATTTAATATAAGATACATTTCCAAATAAAATGCTGTTATCAGCCTAATTTTGTCTGAACAAACACATCAAAGTTTGCAAAGTAAATGAACCTCATTAAGAGGTTAAAAACCCCAAATCTTACAGCATCATGTTGCCTTGAAATTGTTTTCTCAGCAGTGTGTGAGAACTAGAGAATTTGCCAGATCCTCACTGAGATGTGCTCTTCTCCCTTCTCCAGAACCTGCAGGGTGGCACGTTTTACTGCAGTCTTGACTCTCATCCCTCCTGATTATTTTGGTGTACCATCTCACTATGCCCTTTAGTCAGCAGTTACACAAATAAGCGTCCACACTGTGTCCAGTCACACTGATTAACTGTGTTTGAGGGGGAGCTGAAAGCAAACAAACAGCTCTTTGAGATATCGATCCTGTCTGTCAGAGCCAGGTCAGCGTGGAGGGTTTCGGAGTTTTAAGAAGGCTTATGGCTCCCTCTTGTGACTGAATTACTGAACTGAATTCTTCATACTGAAGGAGCCCATGTTATGCCCCCTGGTGGCAAAGATGTGCAGATTCACGAGCAGAAGAAGCTCTCTGTCACTCTGAAAGAGGAGTAATTGACTAACTAAGCATAATAGTTCTCGTTTTGTTAATTTGTCCATTTTTACACCATTGTCAGTGTTTACACTACTCAACCACCGTGAAACAGTCTATTTATGTATTGTTTGAGACTTATTAACATACAAACATACACTGTAGGTTAGGAGTGTCACGATATCACAGTTTTGATAACAATACCAAGTGTAGAATCATGATACTCAATACCAAATCAATACTCTGGCTTTAAATTAAAAACACTCGTCATTGTTTTTAATGTCAAGTGTTTATTTGATATAACACAGACACACTTCTACATTTTAACAACTTAATTAACTGTTTTTGTTTAAGATTGATCTCAGTAATCCACACCAAACTCTACAAATGCAGTTAAATACAGCAAAAACATGGTGACAAAATGTGCAAAAAATATTAACATTTAGAGATATTTGACCATTTTATGTACATTTTAAACAAACAATGAGAGAATACTTTATGGTAAAAACTACACACTAACATCCATCCATCCATCCATTATCACACCCGCTTAATCCTTATCAGGGTCGCGGTTAGTCCCGTACCTCGTCACTGGGCGCAGGGCAGGTCAATAAACTATACAACTAAGCCCAGGATAGGGGTCCTGCTTTGCATTCATTCAAGAAGATGGTGGATGTTTTTTTTCCCTTTTTAATAATTATTGCCAATTTTTATCCCATTCCCAATATAGTAGTAGTAGCCAATTAACCAATCCCATCCGATTGGGGCTCTCCCCATCACTTTGCACTGTTGCTGACTCTAGGAGGGTGGAGACAAGCACAAGCCTCTTCCGTTGCGTGTGATGCAGACACCACCTCTTTTCTAACTACCGCTGATACACCGTCACTGGGGAGCCAACGATAGAATTCGATAAGCATTAACGTTTGTTTACATTTCACGTCTAAGAAGGTTGACAGTGAGTTCAGAAGTCTGATACTGCTGCTTGTTAGCTCCTCAATGTGTGTGATTGGAGGAGAGCGTAGTGGGGCGTGTGTGTGTGTGTCAGCCTGAGTGCTAGCATTAGCCTGTTAGCTTGGCTCTCTAGCCTGTTGTTATTTTGGAGTGGCTGCGGCCAACAGCAATCATTGTAAGTTTCAACAATAAAGCGACGACTGTAAACGTCTTTCTCGTCCATCCTTTCAACGCGTCCAGCCGGACGCTACAATATTATGTTCTGGCGGTAAACATTTTAATATTGTAAATAGTAACATTTCATGTATTTAGTCTGATGTTTTTAGAAAGATGTTTAAAACTATGACAGTTAGAAAATTTAATATCGTGATAATTATCGAGATTGATCAATTTAGAAAAATGTATCGTGATAAAATCTTTGGCCATATCGCCCAGCTCTAATCGTAGCTCAGACTTTCTACACAGTGTGTAGCCGATGTTTCTGTCTTTGTAGTGAGAGATGGATGTCAGTTGAGCAGCAGTGCACTCTGCACTTTTGAAACTGTTTGTAGGAAGCGCCAGGCCCTTGCATCATTTCCTCTGCCTCCACCTCACAGTGCTTCAGCGACTCCGCTTTCCTCCTTTGTCAGTTGATCTTCATGCACTCTGACACCCTGCCATCCACTTCCACACTGCCTAAAGCAAACGGGCCACACAGACTTTCAGAGGCTTTGTGCAGTAGCGGTAGCTGTGAGCTGGACCTTCGTCTTCAGTGGAGCAGCTGAGAAGAAGGAGCAGCTGTTGCTGACTGAGGAGAGGAGAGGAGCATTATCACTAGACAACCTGCAGGCCTACATTCTTGGGGGCGGGGAGTTAAGAGAGGTCAGCAGGAGCAGTGGTGCTAGTCAGGGTCTATATATAGCCTGGTGAACCCTCCCCTGTACCACGACAGCTGTCCCCCCTTCGTCAGGAAAAAGAGGAGGCTAGCCAGCTTCAGGGTTGTGTGGATGAGTGACGTGAGTTCACCGGCTTGACTGTGACTCTTCCTGGCCACTTTGGGCGGCCTGACCTTCCCTGGCTTAACGGAGCCAGGCTAGCATTGAGGAGCCAACAGAGAACACCTGAGGTGAGGTGGACTGAGTCCTGGTTGTGGGCTTTAGAGGTTCTGGATGCAGACAGAACTGTTTTGGGAGAGAGTGGGCTCAGTGTGCTGGCTCAAGCTGGGGCCTGCCTGGCTCTGCTGCGCTATTTTTAGGGTTGCGAGCAATGTGCCACTGGATGAAGAGACTGAGTCAGCTAGCTTTAGCTTTCTTAGGCAACTAGCCATTCTACTGTACCTCAGAGTGTACGTGTGGCTGCTTTCATATGTTTCCTGGTATGTTTAGGCCGGTTTGTGTTAGATGTCTTGGAGGGAATGGAGGTGCTACTGCTTTATAAGACTTGAAAACCAGTTCACAAAGATAGCAGCAGGGCTCTGGAGTTTCAGTTGGCATGTTAAGTGTACCGGTTGTGGCACTGCCACTTCATACTTTCCCGTTTTGATTTGGCTGGGAATTTGACTTCTTCTAGGTCGTTGTCACTTTCATGACTCAACGTGCTTCAGAGTTCTTGGACGGTTGTACCAAAAACAATCACAATCGAATGAAGGGAGAAGATTTCAGGTTCTGTCCAGCGAGGTGTCAATGCTCTTTCCCATTTGCTGCTTCCTGTGTTCCTGTTTCCTGTCATGGAAAGCCAGATCCATCATTTCCTTAATCGCATGTTCTGCTTTGAGTTCAGAATGCTGTGTTATGCCCGGGAAGATGTCCTCTGGTGCAATTTGGTGTCCTCTGGGAGTTTTACGAGGTGACTCAGCTCTGTAACTGTGAACTGCTTGTTGTGGTTGTTTACTTTGAGTGAACTGAAAAAGTTGTTTTAAGACTTAATTCAATAAATCCTTTATTTGGCTTCATTGTGTTTTGTTACCTGGACAAAGATGAGATCGTTGCTGTAGCACTATTCAGACTTTCAGGAGAGATGCTGATTTCGGATTTGTTTACTGCTGTAAAATCCGTGTTTGAGTTAGTTTGACTGTAGAGGTCAGCCTAGTTACGTTATTGATGCCCCATCTTTAGACTAGATTTGTTTTTATGCGGTGTGTAGTTTGACTAAGGTTGCAGTTAATCCGCGGTGCTAACTAAACTTTGTTTTGCTGCTGTTTGATAAGTACAATGACCATCCCATATGTCTTCCATAGGTGCATGTGATGCTCTTTAAATTTATTTCAAGTGAATCCATAATAAAATACCACTATTTTAAAGGAATGAGCTGTTTAAGGGTTCTGTCACTTTTATGCAAATAAGCTGTTGTTGCCCAACACCAGTGTTTCGGCTGAGGGTTTACCACACATGAAAATGACAGAGCACAGTGGCTCTATCCAACCATGTAAGTTCCCCGAGTCAGAGCCAGAGCAAGAAGAAGAGTCCCCTTTAATCAAGTTAACAAAGTTGAAAATGCGATAAAGACATTATAAATGAATAGGCGTTAAATATTCATCATGTTAACACATTATAAACACACTAATATCGACAGTCCCGGTGTTATTATTTGATATTGTATGCATTCCGTAGACTTGTTATGTTTTATTCTGAGAGTATGTTAAATAGTTTACCCCAGAATGAGTTTTCCACTTCAACCGAGACATGTTTCGTTTCCAAAATGTTGCTTCTTTAGTTTAGAACCGGAGCTGTGAGGATAAGGATGTTCACAAACACTGTTCTGTGAGATCTTGATTAAGATCTGGGTGCAGTTGGAGCTGTTTCTTTGTGTTTGGGTGTAAAGAAAAGGCCGAGCCTTTGAGTTCTAGTGTTTAGCCTCACGGCTCCAGTGCTAAAGAAGCTAAATTTGAACATGTCTCAGCTCTTTGAGGCTTTGAGTGGTCAAATTTGGAGGCCTTGGGTCGTTACTCCAAAAAGAAGTGCTCTCAGTGTCCCAGTGGACTGTTCACAGATAAGCACTCCATGGATGCTTAATTTAGCTTGTGTGTTTGTGCTGTGAGCTCTGTTGGAAAGACTGAGCTGAAGGGGGATGCCCTGATGGTTTTAGGCTGGCATTAGGGTACAGCACTACAGAATTGTGTGTATGAAGCTCGGGGAAGACCATGCCCATTCTTTCTCTCTGTGGTTGTGCCAGGCATCTGGAGCAGCTGGATAAAGCTTGTCCAGCTGGTGTGTGTGTGTGATGCTATGATGCCCTGGCGTTACTGTGTTTACGCTTTTAGACTAAATCTTTTTAGGAGATTCCGACAGGCTTGAACTGATGAGGTCATACAGAACTCTTACCACATTAGGCTGCTTTACTATATTACGTGCTTTAATTAAGTTAATCTAATTTGTGATTTTTGCACAGTCAACAGACCACATGACCATCTCTTACAGCAGCTGACCAGCTACAGCAGCAACACACTTAAGCCCAAAGTCTCAACCATTACAGTTCTTTCTGCATTCCTGTAGATTTTAGTGTCAAATTGTATTTTTACTGAATTCTTAGATATTTTTTACTGTTCTGAGTGATGACATATGAGTGTGTGCAGCATGGCTGTTATGATTACTTGATTAAGCTTGATTAGAAAGACAGTTTTAGGGGCTCTGAGTGGCTCAGCAGGCTAAGACGCTGACACTATGACCAGAGGATCGTGAGTTTGAATCCCGGTCATGCTGTTTGCCATCAACAGCCGGGACCCAAGAGAGCAAAATTGGCAGTGCTCTCTCTGGCCGGGTAGATGGCGCTCTCTCTCCCTATCACACATTGTAATGTCCGCTGGCTCTGGCGTCTACTGATTGGTCCATTCGGAGCTGGGAATCCTGCGCTTTCCTCCGAGCACGTTGGCTCCCCAGTGACGGTGTATCAGCGGTAGTTCAAAAAGAGGCGGTGGCCGTATCACACCCTCCTAGAGTCAGGGACAGTGCCAAAGTGATGGGGAGAGCCCCCTAGTGGATGGGATGGGCTAATTGGCTAGTACTACTACATTGGGAAAGGGATAAAAATGGGCAAAAATTAGAAATTAAGAAAAATCAATGATTAGTTGGCCATTTCCATGATGAAACCATGATGAAATAGAAACAGGCCTTAACTGACCCAACCATTTTAAAGGCATTTGTGCCTCAGTTTTATATTGTGTGTATTTTTAATGGTCTTTTTAAACCCTAAGGGTGTGTATTGGTCCCTATCCCTAATATGTTTCGTCATAGTCATTGAATAATTCAAAGTAGTTTCTAGAAAAAAAGGTTTAATATTATTTATATACAAACCGGATTCCAAAAAAGTTGGGACACT
>BRDA01033755.1:0-15182 GCA_036984385.1 Crenuchus spilurus | reverse complement strand
TGTGTGTGTGTCTCTCTCTCTGTCTGTGTGTGTCTCTCTCTCTCTCTCTGTGTCTCTCTGTCTCTCTGTGTGTGTGTGTCTCTCTCTGTCTCTCTCTCTGTGTGTGTGTGTCTCTCTGTCTCTCTGTCTCTCTCTGTGTGTGTGTGTCTCTCTGTCTCTCTCTGTGTGTCTCTCTGTTTCTCTCTGCGTGTGTGTCTCTCTGTCTCTCTCTGTGTGTGTGTCTCTCTCTGTGTGTGTGTGTCTCTCTGTCTCTGTGTGTGTGTGTGTGTCTCTCTGTCTCTCTCTGTGTGTGTGTGTCTCTCTGTCTCTCTGTGTGTGTGTGTGTCTCTCTGTCTCTCTCTGTGTGTGTGTGTCTCTCTCTCTCTCTCACACTCTTTCTCTCTCTCTGTCACTCACTCACTCACTCACACTCTCTCTCACTCACTCACTCACACTCTCTCTCACACTCTCTCTCACACTCTCTCTCTCTCTCTCTTTCTCTCTCTCTCTGTCTCTCTCTCTCTCTCTCTCTCTCTGTCTGTCTCTCTCTCTCTCTGTCTCTCTCTCTCTCTGTCTCTCTCTCTCTCTCTCTCTCTCTCTCTCTCTCTCTCTCTCTCACACACACACACACACACGACCTCAGTCCTGGATTTTTTGTCAGGTCAGCCAAGAGGGAGCTGCTATTACAGTTCATCTGACCCCTATAATGTGTGTGTGTGTGTGTGTGTGACAGTTCCTGTACTCAAATACAAATATACACTTCTAATAATACAAAATAAACTTGTGCTGACCTACGTTAGTAAACACACTTTAACTGTTTAAGTTCCTGTTATATGATTAATATTTACTGTGCAGTTCTGTTTTTCGTGTTTAGTTTCAATTTGATGTGTTGGTTCAGCTCCTAGACTTAGACTGTTGATGACTCCTCTCATTTTTGTGCTTTAGCATTTTATTTTAGACCAAAAGAATCCAAAAGAGAAAAAAGATGTACTGTATTCCTGAATGATGCTGAATGTTTATAGTTGTTGTACAGTTAATTGATACAGTACACATAGTTGATTGGAGTAAATGTTAATAAATTGCCCAATCCTAACAAAATGAAACTAGCTAATAATAATAATAATAATAATAATAATAATAATAATAATAATAATAATAATAATAATAATAATGGTGAGTTAAGACAAATGTTATATAAAAAAATAGAATATATATAATACAAAATAATAATATTGGGCCGCCGAGTAGCTCAGTGGACTAAGGCGCAGTCACTGTGATCTGAGGTTTACATGTTTGAATCCGAGCATGCTCTTTGCCACCAGTAGCCAGGGCCTGAGAGAGCAAAAATTGACCGTTCTGTCTCCGGGCGGTAAATTGGCACTCTCTCCCCAGCTCTAGTAAGTAATGTGGGCTGGCTCAGGTGTCTGCCAGGCGATCCATCAGAACTGGGGATCCTGCACTTTCCTCAGAGTGCATTGGATGTGCGCCATTGATGTATCGGCAGAGGCGGAGCTTGACTTCACATATATCAGAAGAGGCCTGTGTTAGTCTTCACCCTCCTAGAGTCAGAGACATTACAAGTGATGGGAAGAGTCAATTGACTACCAAACATATTGGGGAGAAAATTAGATTTTAATTAGAAATAAAAACATCCTCATAAAGCATTAACTTCAAATGAAAAGTCCCTGCTAGGCTATTTTCTTCTATTTTTGCTCTAAAATTACATGCTAAAGCTCCAAATTGAGAGGAGTGATCAACAGTGCAGCAGTTCAGGAGCTGAACCAGCAAAACCCAGTTCAGATATGCATAAAATAAAGAGAATTACAGACTAAACAATAAAGTGTAAAGTGGAGTTTACAGCTAAAAGCACTATAGCTATGTGTTTATTAGGGTCCGAGTGTGTACTGGTGTAAAATCCTCACATCCCTATTTAAATCAGTGCGTATCACCCCTACCCACACACACACACACACACACACACACACACACACACACCCCGTGTAAGATTTCAGGAAACACGTCTTGCCAGACAGTTTCACATGCACATAACTTACACATGCTAAGATTAGCACCATGCTATGTGTATCTGCTTATGTACACAACCACGAAAGCGTCCTGCTGGACACTGGAGGCATCATAAGCTGTATTTAAGGAAAAGAAGTTGTACTGGCACGCATATGTGGACCTAAATTGTGTATAATCATATATGTGGACGTATGTACTGTATAATCACATGTCAGCATTCCTCAAGTACATAATGTGGCCATTTTAGTATCAGCAACATTTGCTTGTAAAAATTAGTTTATTTCTTTAATTTACATTAAAGTTTTAACAGAAATAACACTTATTCTATATTCTGACTTAAAATGCATCAAATGTAATCAAATCAATTCAAACTTTATTTGTCACATACACAGTCATACATGATGTAACTAGCAGTGACATTCTTTCATGTCTGCTCGGTCACATTAAGAAAAAGAAGGACTGAGAGAGGAATAACAAGAGAATATAAAAACATTACAATAAGACAAAAAAGATCTATAATATATAAGAACTAAGAAGAGATTTTGTGCAAACATGCAGATAAATATGCAAAAGTATACAAATGTACATGGGTGTTAAAGTGTAAACATGGATGGTAGAGTGTAAATATATGTAGTAAAGTGCAAAGTGTGTGTGTGTATGGCCTGTGGGAAGAAGCTCATCCTCATCCTCTTTGTGTTTGCCTTCAGGGTGTGAAAACACCTCCCTGATGGCAGCAGAGAGAAGAGTCTGTTGTTGGGGTGGCTAGGGTCAATCAAAATTTTCTTGGCCTTGGTATGACTTGATATAGATGGTCTGCAGGTAAGGGAGCTCTGCTTGAATGATGCACTCAGCTGAACCCTTTAAAGCAGGGGTGCACACACTTTTTCAGCCTGTGAGCTACTTATCTAATGACCAAGTCAAAATGATCTACCTATTATAAAAATGCACGACATATATTTATTTATTAACATATTGACAATTTATGTGTACAATGTATGCTGGTGTACCTTGAATAACTACATGAACCCATATTACACAATACAACTGTGTACTGATGACTTGCACTGAATGGAATCAATCTGGACAGTAGTTGCTGATAGCCAGCCTCAAGCAAACCTCCAAATGATCATCAGTCATAGTGGAAGGATACTTGGACTTAATGATCTTCATGTGTGAAAAGGCTGACTCACATAAATAAGTGGAGCTAGCTTAGCTAGCGTTTTGCAGCACTAAAGCAGACAATAGTTAAACTTTTGACAATAGTTAAACTTAGAGGCATGTAAATTATGGCTTATCACAGACACAGACTCAAATATGAATGTTTTAATATAAAACCTCTGATATTAAAATACGTCTAGCTGACGTGACACAGACACAACAAACGCTCAACATGATAACTTACAGTGGCAGGTGAACACGTACTGTTCAGACAGAGGCTGTGTGATGGAGTAATAGTGGGGACGGCCAATCACAGGTTTGCAAGAAACGGCACCGCCAATAGATGAGCTTGTGGGTGGTCTAAAGTGAACTATGATACAGATTGTGTGGCTCTTCTTGGCCCGAGTGCTCGACTCGTATCACTGTATTCTATCAAGTGAAAAATTTTATAGTGAGGACGGATTATAGGCTGACATCTATTTTTCAATGCCATGCGATATACCCACACTACCTTTGCGATCGACCGGTAGATCGCGATTGACGTATTGTGCACCCCTGCTTTAAAGAATCCATTTGTCCTGCAGGGTGCTGTTCCCAAACTAGGCTGTGATGTTCCCTGAGAGGATGCTCTCAATGGTGCAGGTGTAGATGTTTGCGCAGCACCTTGGAGTGCAGTCTGAAGTCCCTTAAACATCTAAGGTAGTAGAGATACCTATGGGCCTTCTTTGCCAAGAAGCTGGTGTGGCACTACCAGGACAGGTACTGCGAAATGTGTACACCAAGATACCTGAAACTGTCCACCCTTTCCACCAAAAATCCTGCGGATAGCCACAGGGTGGAAGACCCCCGCCTGCTTCCTGCTGTAGTCCACTATCAGCTCCTTTGTCTTTCTGATGTTGATGAGGAAATTATTTCATTAGCACCTGACCTCCAGTTGTTTAATCTTCTCCAGGTAGGTACTCTTGTCATTTCTGGAGAACCATAACACAACAGAAAGGTACAAAGCCCTATGAAAATAGGACCCTTCAAACATAGCACCATGAGAACATGGTAACACATGATGCTGTGAAAATGGGACCCTAGGAATATTGAACCCATGGAATTAGTTGACCAGAGGAGGATGGGTTCCCATGTGAGTCTGGTTCCTCCCAAGGTTTCTTTCTCCAGCTCTAAGAGATTTTTTCCTTGCCACTGTCGCTGTTGACTTGCTCACCAGGGATTATGGATGATTTGGTGTTTGTTATTACTGACCCTGTAGAGCTGCTTTGTGACATCAGTTGTAAAAAATGCTTTATAAATAAATTTGATTTGATTTGATTTGATGTAACTGGGTAACCATTAGAGTGCCATCCGAACCCTCTGGGATAAAAAGTGGCATCAGAACTTTTTGGGATTTTACAGTTCTAGGTAAATAGCAAAGAGCAAAAATGTAGAGCCCAAGAACACAGAGCCCAAGGAACATACCATCCTATGTACTTAGGATTCTGTAGAGCCAGGGGACTACAGGTACCTATTCAAAGGTACTTAGGAACATAGCATCCTGGGAACATAGGGCACTAGAAACTTGGGTGCAAAGAAACCTTGGGAAGATAGGATGCTGTGAAAATAGAACCCACAGAACTTAGGATACTTGAACAATAGGAACCTAAAAAAATAGGACCCTATGAATTTGGGCTAAAACTGTAATGTTAGCTAATAAAGAGTTGCAAAGTTAACCTGTAGCAATAGTAGCTTGTGTGGAGTAGTCGGTTGCACAAGGGTGACAAAAACTCTTTATTACACATAACAGAAATCCTCGGTTGGGAAGTAAAAATGCTGATTGTGATCTTAAGAACTATAGCACATGCCAACATAACACAATGACCATACAATGACCAACAAAGACTGTGACACATTAGGGAACATATAACCAAACATAATCAGACATGAGATAGGGAACCAGGACTGTGATATCACAAGACAGGTGCAGCTACTCAGAATATGATGGGAGCAGGACTAAAACAGATATGACATAGCACTTAAACAAATGGCATGTGGACAAGACCGAGACGGGGCTGTAACGGGAGGTTTCACACTTATTTTGCACTGTAACTTGTTTTCTCAGTTTCAGATCTAAACTATGCACTAATGTATACAGTGCAGGTTAATGCCTAATAAAAAAGCTTGAACATGCCTTGCAAACATGAAATTTGTTAGGCAATGTACACAATGTTCTATAGACTATAGCCAGGCTAAAAGTTGAGCTTGAAGTTGTGCCTGCTGTAAAAATATCACTCAGAGCACTGTCCTATATGGATCAGAAGTTATAATCATATACACTTTTAGGAAAAAGCATCCCAGATTGTACAGCCTGGTCAAATAACACATTTTGTGTCTAAGTGAAAATAAGTAATACTTAAGTTCACCTCTGTAGGGAATTTTACTGCACAGTTTATGTTTCTTTTCTGAATTTAACATGTTGGAATAAGTAAGAGTAAATTGTATATTATCATCCAAGTGCCATTGTTTTAGAACCATTATGATGCCAATCATGCAGCAGATGTGAGCGCAGCAGCCATATTTAGGGCAGGTGATTGTGCCTTAAAATGTTATTCTGTGTGTGTGTGTGTGTGTGTGTGTGTGTGTGTGTATTGTGAGCCTGTCGTTGGAGATTACAGGCTTGTCTCTTTGCTGGTCTTTGTATGCTTTGGGCCTCAGTGACACTCAAGCTTGTCAAGTGTGAATCCAACTGTGTCAGTGTGTGTGTGTGTGTGTGTGTGTGTGTAGGTGTGTGTGTGTGTGTGTGTGTGTGTGTGCGTATGTAGGTGTGTGTGTGTGTGTGTGTGTTGTGATGAGACTCAACCCAAAAAAGAAATTATTCTCTTATTCCAAAAGTCGAGGATTGACTAAACAGTCTGAATTTATATTCCCCCTTTCTTTCTCTAACTGAAGGACAATCTGCAGTGTACTAATCAATAACGTATCATTGCTTTCCTACCATGTTGATGCATTCATCATGAAACGTTGTAGTAGATTAGTCCTTAAGATCTGCACATATAAAAGCTGTTGTGTTCATGTGATTTAGAAAACCACAAACTGGGAAACATAACTGAGAATTTTCATACGATAGTGATGATACAGAAAAACATGAAGCTTGAGTGGGCTGAGAGACACGTTTTGCTGTGTATTTACAGAACTGACAGAACTTTTTAGGTGACCAGTGGATTTCAATGGTTTTTAGCAAAGCCTCACAGCAAACTGTAGACTCCATACATGGCTTGTTTGGCTGATCGACTATCTGAGGTGGATAATTTTTTACATTTTTATAAATATAATAACACACATAACACATATAATAATGCTGCGGAAATAATTTATTTAATCTGTTTGCCGAAATGAAAGATGTAGTAGATTAGTCATTGAGATCAATCTGATCAAAAACGGCCTGTTTTGAAGTTGTTGGTGAAGACAAAACTGTTTCCCAAGCTGTGCTTTGCCTTGTCACGTAACCTCATATCAAGGCAGCAGATACAGCAGTAATCACAGCAAACACAAACACTTTTTTTAGAATACTTGGCCAGTAAGAAGTTTTTTTTTTTTTTACCAATTTTCTCCTCAATGTGTTTCTTAGCTAATTGACCAACCGATTCATTGACTCTCCTTATCACTTGTAATGTCTCTGACTTTAGAAGGTGCAGACTAACAGAAGCCTCCTCCAATGCTTGTGAAGTCAAGCTCCGCCTCTTTTCTAACTGCTGCTGATACATCGACGCCGGGGAGCAAACAGAGGAAAACGCAGGACTCTCAGTTCTGTTGGATCACCTGGCAGACGCCTGAGCCAATTGGCATTACTTAATAGTGTTGGGGCAAGAGTGCCATCTTTCCTGCCCAAAAAGAGCACAGCCAATGTTGCTCTCTCAGGCCCCAGCTGATCCCCAAGCAACATGATTGGGAATTGAACTCACAATCCTCAGATCATACTGACAGTGCCTTAGTCCACTGAGCCACTCGGGGTCCCAAAAATGCAGTTTTTATGAAAAATCATGAACGAAACAAGTAGAAAATATCATGAGATAAAAGAATGTCACTAGGAAGGTAAAAATCTAAAAACTTACAGCAGCTAGTTTAGTTTTCTTTTTTTTCAGAGACCAGGAAGTAACATCATGCAACAAAGGAACAACATTTTGAACACATTTTACAATAGAATTCACACAATAGAGAAAGGACAGTTAAATATGTAGTATTGATGCAAAAAAATATTCAATGAAAAAGGGAAAAGATTTAAAAAAGAGAGGAAAGTTCATTTGCAGAAATAAAAGTCCACTATTTACTAGTTTTAACCCCTCTCTATTAGGAAATGTGTGTGTGTGTGTGTGTGTGTGTGTGTGTGTTTGTGTGTGTGTGTGTGTGTGTTTGTGTGTGTGTGTGTGTGTGTGTGTCCTCTTCTGTCCGGCACGGTCCGAGCACTAATGGGATCAGGGAATCTTTGCTAATTCAGTCAGGGTCAGTCAGAGGTACTGCCACTTTTGGTTAAGCAACAGCATTTCCCCTCTGTGGGACAGGTGCATTCTCACGCAACAACATCCCACCACCGTGCACTTTCTGGCAGGACACCCTGCTTGAAAATACACTCTCCACTCCAACAGAGTGTGCAATGTTTCAAACAATTTTAAATATCAAAAGACAACACAAAAATGGACATTGTTAATGAAAAGGTTTGTAGGTACACAGGTACATTTAAGGTACAAACAATGTACATGTCCCATTCCAGCATCGTACTTAAGAACCAATGGTGTATCTTACAGGGGACATATTACGCAAAACTTTTTGTGTTTTTGTATTTCCACTTGGGTCTCTACTGATCCTATAAACACACTCTATGAGTCAGTTGAAAGAGTTTGGTGTCAGGAATCATATCCTTCTATGAGCCGGCTTCCTTTTTATGATATCACAATAAGGAAATTTGCATAGAATCGACCTGGCACCACCCCTCACCGGTCAACCCCTACCAGAGCCCCACCTACTTGATTAGTTGAAGATCTGCCATTTTGGACAGACAAGTGTGTGTGTTTGTGTGTGTGTGTGTGTGTGTGTGTGTTCACTTCAATAAAACTTCAATATTGCAAAATGTGTTGGAAAAACAGCTGAAAGTGGAAAATATATGGTTAGATAGCGCCTCTGTGTTCTGTCATTTTCATGTGTGGTAAAACTTCAGTGTAATCATGGAATCAGTGTCACATGGCCAGCAACAGTTTATTTGCATAAAAGTGACAGCATATTCTGAAAGTGACTCAAACTGGAAGGAATAGAACTGGCGATGTTTCTTTATGTCAGAGTGATTTTGTGCAAAGAACTTCATGAACATGTTTTGTATAGCCCATAGACCTAACTTAAAAAAAAAGAATAAAAAGAGACTGTTCCAGAATAGTAACTTATAAGTAAATAGTAACAGTCCACTGCATACATTTGGGGCAAAGTCAGTATGTTTTTTATAAATTATTTTGAAAATAAATGTACATTAATGTTCACATCGGACTTTACATCAGTGCAGTTGTGTTGCATCAGAGTTGTCTGCTGATAATAAACATGGCCTGGTGACATTGCAGAATGATGACATATACAATATTGTAAATAGATAAAAACAAACTGCATTTGTGGCCTTGTATTTATCCCTTTGTGGGTGCCAAATGTCCTCATAATGATAGGAATACAGGTTGTAAAACAAATTTGGCTGGAAAAGGAAAATCAGCAAATTGCCTTCTGGTTACTTAGGCTTAGGTATAATAGTTACACAGTGTAATTAATGTAGGTCCTCACAAATGTAGTAATACCAGACTGCATACGTGCAGCAGTATGTTATGACATTTTGTGCTGCTACTGCCTGCACAGCAACAAACTGCACAAACCACACAAACACAGGTGACTGCAAGGCACTGTTAGTGTACCGGAAAACCTGCATAAACACCTATACACACATACAGGCTCCATGTGATATACTGAGTCAGGTCTGTTAGTGTGTGCATGCAGATGGCTGGTAATCTGCATTTGCATCTGTGTGTATCAGGAGGTTAGTGTGTTCTGCAGCTTATTTACGTACATTGAGGTTTCTCAGCCCGACAATACACACAGTGGCGTGACAACATATGTTTTATCTCCCGACACTGACTGTCTCTCTCTCTCACACACACACACACACACACACACACAACAGCATGTTTCATTATCACATACCTTTAATAAATTGCAATGCTATTTACTGTACATACATCAGTGCATTTACTATAGTTCTGAATATACACTATATGTCCAAATGTTTGTAGACACTTCTTCTAAAGAATGCATTCAGCTACTTTAGGTCGCACCTAATGCTGACACAGATGTACAAATACACATACACACATATACACACACACACACACACACACACAGACACGCACACACACTTGTCTAGTCCCTGTAGAGAAGTACTGCCAATAGAATAGAACATTCTTCAGTAGATAAACTATTGGCAGCACAAACACCCACATACACATATGTGTGCATAGTACTATATATACAAAGTATATATATATATATATATACATCACTTATATATCACAATCATGTCCACAAATAACAACACACACACACAGAAGCCCAAAACCAAGTCAGACAGTCTGAAAGTTGTCACAAAATTGTTTCCCATAAACCAGTGAGTGGAGTGTTTACCAAAAGAGCAAAAGAAGTATCAGAGCAAGGTGTACTGATGCTATCGCTCTTCTTTTATGGTTCCGTAATGGGCCTGTGGTTAACCCAGCCTGCAAGTGTGCATATCTGAACATCTGCAACCTACGATCAACGACACACACTGCTCAGAATTTGACATTGAAATGGTTTCGATGCCTTCACATATGTGAATGCGGCAATTTCCTCATTGATGGTGTTACTGCGAAAAAAAGAAAAGCATGGATCACGTGAAATCTTTCACAGCAGATAAAGTCTGTCTGACAGTTTCTCTCCTGGTAACAACTATGTGGTACTTTTTGTCAAAGGTCTAAGAAAATGTAACCACATCTCATTAGCAAGCCAACAGGCTTAGTCTGAATTACAACCACAGATACAGACGTGCTGATCTTCTCATGACTATGTTCTTAAAACGTTGTAACCATTTTTTTGTTGTTGTTGTTGTATTTTCTTGCTATGTTAAGTCTCATTTTTATCTTTTAGCATATTTGTTTAGGTGTTTTTTGTACCTGCAGCATTGCTGAAACTTTCAGGACCATTCATATATGGTTTTATGGTGATTCCCTGTTGGCAGTTTATGATTGATCCATATCAGGAGAAGCAGGTCTAATGTGTCAAAAATGCTCCTTTTAATGAGTGGATTGAGCTACTATAAGGCACATTCTTAAAATGTGCACATTACTGATTAACTTTAATTTACAAGTGTGGGACAATTTGGAGAAACCCTAAATGAAGCTATGAACATGCACAACACAACTCATAGTTCTCTAACACTGGACACTTTTTGGAATGTTAGAGTGATGAAGATATTCAGAATGACTTTGAGTGACAAAGCTCTACTGACCAACCTCCTTTATGATTAGTTTAAAATCTGAACCTGTTGAGGTAACCATGGCCTCATGGTTGGGAACCGGAACCGGAAGGTCACCACTAGGGTTGAGCCTAATACTAATTTCAGACGAGTATCCGGTACCAATAAAGCATTTGTGACAAGTACGATCATTGTACAAGTAAAACTTGTCAATATCTGTGCTCGTGCGGAAGGAAAATCCTCATTGGGTAACTGACTGCCTTCACAATCTGTGACTGGCCAGTCACAGAGAGTACCCACCCCTCCCTACATAGACACATCTCTACCAGAGCTGTGCCACACTCTCACTCCCACTCACACTTTGTGTGGGAAAAAATGGCAAAAACATCAGGTAGTAAAAATAAATCAATAACTGAAATACAAAAATAAAAATAAAATAGGAAGTTGTGTGGAGTATGACAACTCTTCTCAATTCAATTTCAAAAGTTTTCAAATATACAATACATATAGCAACTTCTGATCAATTAATATAAATTTACCCACTTCCGGTTAAACCACGCCCAATTCCTGTTTAGGCCCCACCCACTCTGAGTACAGAAATGGCTACAGATAATTTAGATGGTTGAACAGGTACAGATACAGATAAGTGGTGTATTTGCTCATCCATAGTCGCCAGCTTGATCCTCAAGCAGGTCATGACTGAAGTCTCCTTGAGCAAGGCACCTAACCCCCAACTGCTCCCTGGGGGCTGTGGATAGGGCTGCCCACCACTTCAGGCACATGTTCTCACATACTTGTGTGTATGTGTGTGTTTTACTGCAGGGATGAGTTAAATGTGGAGGTCAAAAATCTGTTGTGTACAATCACATTGACAAAAAATGCCCAGTTGATCTCCTTTATGATGAATTGAAGTGATACAGCTATTTGTGATGATAGCTCCACTGGTCTTTAGATTTAGATTAAACTCTTTTGAAATAAGGTAGAGTTTTGAAGCTCCACTGGATGGCTCTGAGCTGAGCTGGAACAAAGCTTAGCTTGACTGAACTCTGGGTAAATTTGAAGTTTGAAGATCAGCTGAACAACTCTGAGATGTGTAGAAGTGATAAAGCTCTACTGAATTTCTTTGAAATGTGTTGGAACAATGTTTGTGGTTCAGACCTGATCAGTACTAACCACACTAATGTGGTTGTGGCTGAATGAAAGCAAATC
Source organism: Crenuchus spilurus (assembly GCA_036984385.1). Taxonomy (NCBI): domain Eukaryota; kingdom Metazoa; phylum Chordata; class Actinopteri; order Characiformes; family Crenuchidae; genus Crenuchus; species Crenuchus spilurus. The sequence goes on along the minus strand of BRDA01033755.1, from coordinate 3,298 downwards.
TCAGCAGAAACATTACATCTAGCCTTTGCAGAAGGGCAGCAGCAAAGGCAGAGTTACTACAGCAACCTCTGGACAATAAAAGTCTTGATTTGAGAAGAAATGTACAAGCAGTTGTCTAGATACTTAGAAAGTGTATGCTGTGTCATGGAGAGTGTATGCTCCAACAAAGCCTCACTGGGAGCATTTGGTTCTTGGGCCATGACTTCAGAGGGCGCAAAGCACAGCTGCTCTTCTGCTTACTTCTACTAGCTCTGCAGTGTTGCTATGTACAGCCTTGAGAGGAAAACCACCAACATTTCAGGAGGCTTTTACATGTTCCTCCTCTTCTTCCTTCCTGTTACATTTCTCTTTCTGCTGTTGTTCATGAGTTATGCAGTCACATATTCTATGTATGAGGAAGCGTAGAGATGGCCTTTGATTGGTGAAGGCTTTTGACAGCAAAGGAAAACCAAATCCTTGACCTGATCAATCCTCAACTCTCATGGCAAAACATAACCCCTCTTATCACTTTTGGCTAGGTTAACTACATTTTGATGACTTAACTGTAGTATTGTTTGCTCCAGTAGAAGGTTACATGTATACTTGCCCTGGTGTTAGCTGCTGGATTAAGCATATTCACTCGACACTTTCAAACATGCTTCTTTTCATTGTTTTCTATGAAGCAGCACAGTGCAACAAAAAATCACAGTTCAAACTACTGCAAGGGGTATGGACTTGAACTGTACGCTTACATTGAAAAGGTCTGCACTGAGTCTGGCACCATACATCATCCTGAATGGATCAACCAATATTCTGGATTCCCTCATTCAAAATTTAGGAAAACCTACTTGTGGCTTTTGCCAATAAATGTAATTTTAAATGAATTAAATGTTGTTTTTGTCAACATCTAATACATCTAATGTAATACATCTAAAGTGTAAACATGTCGTTTAGTGCTTACTCCATAATATTTAAGTCTACACGTCATGCATTAGTAGCTTGACTTGCTCTGGAAAGAGATACTTTGATTGATAGAATTTCTTTGATCTGAAATATTTACAAAAACATGCCTTTTATGTGAGAGCAGGTGTTGCACTAAATGGTATGAAGTAGTTTAGTTTTGGGACAATCGTGGGCTTGTGATTAAAGAACCAGCTTTGTTACCCTAAACTGGACTGACTAAATGACTCTTGAACAAGGCACCTAAACCTCAACTGCTCTTTGGGCACTGTGAATATGGCTGCTCACTACTCTGGGCAAGTGTGTGTGTGTGTGTTTCACTTGTATAGGTTAAATGCAGAGATCAGATTTTTCTGTAGGCAAGCACTTTGGTTAGTGTTTCAATTGTTAATAAAACAAGTAGAATCATTATCTGTGATTAAGCTAAAACTTCACAGACAAAGGCTTAGTCTGCAGTCCATTACATGATTTTCACAGCCCTGAAATTGAAGGGCCCTAATTACTATTATAAATCCAATTGAGAATAAAAAAGTGATGAACATGTCACATGATTCACAAACTTTGGACTTGAACTTCATTAGAGAATAAACACAAACTTTTTCTCTCTTTCCCTGCAGGTCCATCTCTCTTCTCCCCAACATTTCCATATCCAGCACTCAGAGAGGCCTCTATTGTCCCAGCTGCAGGGTATCGATTTTTACGGCTGCTGCGTAACAATGCACCCAAGCCTCCAAAGTTCTTTATGAACTCAGCAGTGTGTCTTTTACGAGCTCTAAATGAATGGGATAGGTAGGTGCACTTGAAATCCGGACTCTAAGCAGAGGAGAAGGGGAAAGTGACATGACAAAGCTCCATGCAGTAAGCTTCCTCTCAGGGTGGGGGTGGGTGTGGAAGGGTGAGGCTTTGATGTAAAAGCTGGGGGTCTGGATGGAGGTTGAAGGCTGTGTAGAAACAGCTTGATGGGCTTCGGAAGTGCAGATAAAGAGAGGCACAGCTGGACTTGTGGGGTTGGTAGGAGGGGGGTGAAGCCCTTTTTTCACACACATATACATTGCCCTTCAAAAATTTCAGAATAATATAGCTGAAAAGTAAATGAAACACATGCTTTCTTGCTTTTTTACATGTTTTAAGCTAATACAACACTTCCAGACATTCTATGTTAAATTAGGTCATGTGAAGAATATACCGTGCTTTGTGTAAATCATCATCAAATTCAAACGTTGTTTTTTATAAGTGGGGATAAGTAACATATAAGACAGAGAACAAAGTGAAATATTTTTGCAAATGTTTTATTCAGTTTTTCTTAATGTGCTCTTTTGCTTATGTCTCGCCTTTGTCCTACCCCTGGCCACACCCAGCTCACCAGTGTCCACACCTGTTCCCAGCCCATGTGTGTCATTGTCTGTCTCATTGTGTTTGCTATTTAAGCCCTCTTGTTTCTTTGTCTCACATCAGCCATTCTATCTGCAAACCCCTGACTTTTTTTCGCCCTGTTTCTCGTGTCATAGTTATTTGTCTGTTGTCTCTTTATGACTTTTGGTTTTTGTTGTCTTTGTACTTTGTTTAAAGCCCTGTTGTTGTTTTGCCACATTTGCACATGTATCCTCAATGCTTCCTGGCATTAACATGTTTAAAATAAATGAAATGTCCATAAGTTTAGCACACATTTAACATCTTTTATGTTAAATTCATTCATGAATAAAGGTTATTTCAAAGGGCAAATGGCAACTGCTTCAAGCGAGATAAACCTCAATATACCACTGCATGTGCCCTAAGACAAGTACTTCCCCCTGTCTCCTGAGTGTGAACTTTTGTGATCGCTACATCACAACTATAAATGCCCTTTGTTTCAATCAGATGATCTTAACTTTCTTGTGTTTGAACTGATGATCTGATGGCTCAGTTCCTGGATGTGTATCTGCTCTCTTTCACAGAACTGCTATGCAAATGAGACTTTGTTACTTTATCTGCTGCTCTCTGTGATTCATATCAAGCAAACCAGCAGAAAATCCTCACCATTCTTCACTTGACCTCTTCTCTCAACTCACAACTGAATGTTTCAGTAACACTGTAACAGTACTTAAGACATATTACACATTATTGCATGCATATGTAATGCATCGGTTAACAGTGAATGTGAATGTTGATGTGAGATAAGGAACTATGCTAATGCATTTGTTGATGCTACAATTCATTAATTTCTTTATTAATTTTATTACATTTAAGGCCTTCATCCAGAGCGACGTACAAAAGTGCTTTGCTGTTTAGCCAGGAAGGATCCTTAGCTAGTTAGATGCTTCAGCATGGTTCAGCGTAAGACAAGGAGTCCGTCAAGGATGTAACCTCTCACCATGTTTAT
>BRDA01033754.1:41572-61132 GCA_036984385.1 Crenuchus spilurus | reverse complement strand
GCAATTGCCCTGTAGCCCTTTTCAGCCTTGAAAAGGTTTACAATCTTGTCTCTGGTGTCATTGGACAGCTCTTTGGTCTTAGCCATGTTAGTAGTTGGGAGTCTTACTGATTGTGTGTGGGGGGGGCAGGTGTCTTTATGCAGCTTTCGACCTCAAACAAGTGCTTCTAATTTAGAATAATAAGTGGAGTGGAGGTGGACTTTTTAGAGGCAGACTAACAGGTCTTTGAGGGCCAGAATGTTTGCTGATTGGCAGGTGTTCAAATACTTATTTGCAGCAGTAACACACAATAAATTATTTAAAAATCATACATTGTGATTTCTGGATTTTTTCTTTTAGATTATGTCTCTCACAGTGGACATGCACCTAAGATGTAAATTTCTAAGACGTAAAAAGTGGGAGAACCTGCAAATTCGCAGGGTGTTCAAATACTTATTTTCCTCACTGTATATATTTTCATATTTACTCTGCAAAATTTATTCCACAGCATTTTTTTTCTGTTTGAGAGACTTCACCTTGCTTCGTTTACTCAGTTTTACAAGTGGGTCCCACCTGCCAACCAGCCTGTGAATTACAAAGAGGAATGTTAGATAACAAAGGCCATATTGCTGTCTACTGCATGCTCATTGAATGTTTTTTTGTCTAGTTTGCTTCTCTCTCTCTCTCTCACGCGCGCACACACACACACACACACACACACACACACGCACACACACACACACACACACACACACACACACACACACACACACACTTTCCTTCAAAGATGCAGGCACCCACTCTCTTTCAGAGATTTTTCTAATTATGTTGCCTTTCAGATGAAGGACATCACACACTCATGTTCAGTTGTTGGTTGAATGCCTGAAAAGATGCTGATTTAACAGAAAGAAAGAAAAAAGAGAGAGGAACAGCATTCTGTTTGTTTGAAATGGCTTTTTCTTCCTCAGTGCATGACAGTTCTGTTTAAGGCTTATAAACGCTCCATCACTTTGTTAAAATGCATCCGTGTAGATTATGATATTAAGGATGATATTTAACATTTGTCTATGATCATATCTCATTAATCTACTGCAGCTCAAAGACTAATGCCAGCTCTCTCCAGTTCCATTAAGATATAGTTGTGAAACTCAAGATGATTGTATTAATGTCCAGTTCATATACACTGTATGTCCAAATGTTTGTGGACACCCTTTCTAATGAATGCATTCAGCTACTTTGAGTTGCACCCACTGCTGACAAATGCACACACAGCTTGTCTAGTCCCTGTAGAGACGTATTGCCAACAGAACAGGACTAAACAGGACTAAACTAATGCCAGGTGTGGGATTAGAGGGGTGTATAACCACCAGCATTGAGCTATGGAGTGGACCTGTGTTCTTTGGAATGATGGTGCTCCATCCAGTACTTTTGGGATAAGTTGGGGATGAGGTGGGGTGATGACCATCCAACATCCTGACCTCAGTACCATGCTTGTTGCTGAATTACACTAAAGCCATCCTCATACAATAGACAGCTACACCAACAAAAACAGGATAGCCTTGATTTCAGAAAAACAATAAATGAGCAGTTGTTCCAGTATTTTAGTCCGTGTAATGCGTATTTTGTCCTTTATAATAAGCCAACATTAAAAAATTTAAAACATGGCCTACCACATAAAATGTTCAACATAGCTAATGACTGACTAATAGCTATTCACTAGTCAGTATCAGTAACAAAATGTTCATGTTTAATGAGCTCTGGGCTGTATTAGAGTCTACGACTAAACAAAAAATGGAGAGATTAGGCAAAATTCCTTAATGTCAATTAATAAGGGAACTTCTATTGCTGTAAAACACTACTTTAAATGTCTACATTTCATTTAAAATGCAGTTTACAATACAATACAATATTACTGTATGTATTTAAAACTCTGTTACTTATCACTCCATCATTGCTCACCTTTCCTCTCTTCCATTCTGAGCAGATAATCACATTTTAGACTGTAGTGGTCATTATGGCCAACATCAATATTCCATTTAATGAAACATTTCAGTTCTAGTGTAAAATAATGTGCTAGTGTACTGGATTATGTTGTGATATGACAGTAGTCAGGATTAAGTTTGTCACTATGAAAATGTTCTTGTGTTTGAAATTGCACTTTAATTATATTAATTACTGTAGTTTCTTAATTAGCTGAATGGGATGTGTGTTATTGTTCTGTAAGGCTTACTCACAAAAAGTGTCTGTTGAACTGTTTAGGTTAATTGAATGGAATTTAACCTAAAGCTCTTCTTTCAAGTTGCCAAACAAAGATTTAGCTTCAAATGAAGAACATTTTTGATTGATGTTTTATTGATGTTTGAATAAGTCCCAAACAAATAGAACTGAGTCCTCAGCATTTGTCCTGCTGAAGGGTGACCTCATGGCATAAATCTGACTTATGAAATAAACCTACATAAAGTCCCTTCAATGCTGTGCAAAATGAAAAAAATTTATAAATACGAAAAAACAAAGTTTGTGTTATTTTATTGCAATTTTAAATCAATTGAAAGCCTCTTTCAAAAAAACTATCAATATATTACATTTATTTCACGCTTCAATATAAAAACTCTTGGAAAAATACAGTGGACGTTCATAGTTTCTATTGTACTACTTTCTGGATTGTGAGCCTCTGCATTTAGATAAAAATATACTGTACATTACAGAAGAAATTGCTTCTGATGATCATTTGTTGGCCCAGCGGTTTGTATTTATTTCTGACTTCAAACGGGAATCCTCCAAGGCAGCAGCTTGATAAATTTCTATACAGGAGGAACCTTGGTGTTACTCTTTTTTTGTGTGCGTCCATAGTCTGCATTGTGTTTGAGACTGAATGCGAGGCGACACCAAGTCACCACTGCTTGAATGTGGCACTGAATGGGAAGAGACCTGCATTTGGCTCCGCTCCCAACTCCGATTTTCTACCGCGCCTTGTCCAAGGTATCCACCAAATCAAGGTGCTTTCTCCAATTCACCTAGGGTTGCTTTCTCTCTCTATTCAAGATGAAAGACGAGAGAGAGCCTCCATCTGCCAGGTCACGTCGACAAGACGGATACTGCCCTGTCCCTAAGAAGCAACAATAGCCCCAGTCTGGGGAGGGGCCACTCTTGATGATTATCCTGGGTCAGTCCATGAACCAGCTGTAAGGACTCATTCCCTTTAACACTGGCTCTATGATTAGAGGGGGCCGGCAGCAGGCTAAGGCCTTGATGACCCGCAACTTTTTTTTTTTTTGATCTCGCTGCACAGGGGGTTTGGTTTGGCCTTTTGTCTGCGGCCCCAGTGACCGACACAAGCGGCCTTCCTCCAGGCCTTGCAGATTGAATCTGTCAGGGTGCATTAAACAATGATGGAGAGGGCTCAACCCTGGCAGGATGTGTCATTTCCCCCCCCAGCGCTCATTCAATCTACATTTAATCAATGAGAGTAAAATTTGGGTTTGTTTAAGACATGGAACAGCAGCTTTTTTGAAACATTGCCACAGAGCCTGACTTCTGGAGGTCTACTGCCGCAGAGGCCACCGGGTGACCTCAGAAGTGTTGCAAGGATGGAAGATGCAAGCCAGAGTGAAATGCTGAACGCTGGGCATGTGTTGGTGTAGGGGGAGGGGTGCTGTTATTTTTATACTCGCATGATCCATTCTAGCTGATCTGTCTTACTAAGGAAAGTGCGCACACTGAGCATGTGCAAAGTCAGCTTTCATACCGATTTAAGATATATCTACAGCAGCACGAAAAAAGGGGTCAACATTTCTATTTATCAGCCAGCAAATCACTCAGGTGTGCATGCCACTGCGGGGTTACGTGCTCTCAGACCTCGGTGAATAAAACATAGGCTATGAGTAATATTGCCAGTAGCTGCAGTGACTTATGCAAGTTCAAGGACTTTATTGATCGGTGAGCCGTGCTTAATCAAAGTCTGTCTTCCTCACCACTCATGGTGATTAAATAAGTCAGACGGTCTGACATAAAGTCTTTGACTTTTTCATTGCTTTTCCATCACGGCTGCTGCACTCAGCAACTTGGAATCCTTTTGTTTCTGCAGAGAGGAAATAAAAGAAGAAACAATTGAAACGTCATAAATATTATTGTGATTTCTCTGAGACTTATAATGGAATGTGACTTTTAATTAAGATCAACCAATTTAGCCAATGTGATTTTTCACACAACGGAATTTGACCTCCGCATTTAACCCATTCGTGCAGAGAAACACACACACACACACACACACACACACACTAGGCTGTGAGAATTTGTGTGAAGCAGTGGGCAGCCTTTATCCACCGCCGCCCGGGGAGCAGTTAGGGGGTTAGGTGCCTTGCTCAAGGGCACTTCAGTCATGTCCTGTCTGCACTGTAAAAAAAAAAAGTTGAGAAAACTCAAAATTTCAAGTCAACTTATTACACTCAATTTTTCGAGTTTTCATCCCAACTCAAACTTTTAATTTTTAAAGAAATTTACCAACTCATTATTTTTTGTTCAGATAACTTTTTTTTCCACAGGTATATAAACTTCATATTTTAAGTTTTACATACAAAGAGTTTCTAATTTTAAAAAAGTTGAGCCAACGTACTATATCTTGTTCAGTTAAGGTATCTTTCCCATTGATATAAACTTCAAATTTTAAGTTAGTTAGTTGTGCCAACTTAATTGGTGGTCTTATTCATGCTGCTTGCAAACACTTGATTGCAAAAAGGTGTAATAAAACACAGGTTACATGTTATTTAACTGTTTTGCCATTTGTCTTATTATCTAACTTTTGTAAGTGAAAATAATGAGTTGGCACAACTATAAATAAAAGGAGAACTCTTGGTATGTAAAACTTAATCTTTTACATGTACATTAATTTGTATCTGAACAAGACAAGTTAGAAGAATATTTGAAAATGTGAAAGCTGCAGTAACTGAACAAGAAATAGAAGTTAGCTAAACTTTTTAAATTTTTAAACTCTTAGTGCGTAAAACTTAAAATTTTAAGTTTATATCAATGTGAAAGATACATTAACTGAACAAGATATAGTAAGTTGGCTCAAATTTTTTTTAAATTAGAAACTTCATAAGTAAAACTTAAAATTTGAAGTTTATACTGTGGAAAAAAAAGTTATCTGAACAAAAAAAAAAATGAGTTGGTGAATTTCTTTAAAACGTAAAAGTCTGAGTTGGGATGAAAACTCGAAAAATTGAGTGTAATAAGTTGACTCAAAATTTTGAGTTTTCTCAACTTTTTTTTTGTTTTTACAGTGTGGGAATCGAACCAGCAACCTTCTGGTCACAAGACCAGATCCTTACCACTAGGCCATGGCTGCCCACATTTTATTCTAGCTTTTAATCTCAGAATGTGAGTGAATGATGTGAATATGACAACTTCGTTTATTTCTGCAATGTTCAGTTTGACCTAGTCATTGTTTACCACTTTATAGACCAAATAGTCCTTTAAAATCAACAAAAAACAAACACACTTGTTATGAATCATAGACCTATTTGCAGAGGTGGATTAGCCTCTATGTTTTCCTATATTTTTTTCTATTAAAAAACAAACAAAGCAGCTTAAATGCAGCTTTATTTATTTATTTTGGATTTACATGATCTTTGTTTGGGTCGATCACGATCTTGTGTTGTGTTCACAATACTCATGAATCATGTACTGTAGCACGCTATGCTACGCTCTTTCAATAAAGGTGTAAAGTGCATTTATTTATGCACATTTGATGTCAAAATGTACATTTTACAAAACATTGCTTAAATGTCAGTTGTCACATACACAAACATTTTTTGACACCCCTTCTAATGAATGCACTCAGCTACTTTAAGTTGCACTGGTTGCTGATACAGATGTACATACAGCTTGTTTAGTCCCTGTAGAGAAGTATTGCTAATAGAAAAGGACTAAACATGAACTTATTGTCACCATGTCTAATGCCAGGTGGGCTAGAGGGGTATAAAGCCCCTCAGCATTGAGCTGTGGAGCAGTGTAGCTGTGTTCTCTGGAATGATGGAGATCAATCCAGTAGTTTTGGGATGAATTGTGGATGAGGTGGGATGCTGACCATCCAACTTTCTGACCACACTCGATGCAATGCTCACAGCAATCCTTACAAAATCTAGTAGAAAGTCTCCCCTTTTGTCCAGAGATCTGTGTATGCGTGTTTAAAAAATAGGCCCGTGATGTCTAAACAGCTTCACATGAATTGTTTTCCAGGAAGAGCTCAAATCGGCCATGCCGGCTGTGAAAGGCATACTGCATGCATGCGCAGACACATGCAAGGAACGTAAATAATTTCTGCTCTGATGTAACAGATATCAGGCCACTCTAGAAGATGAACTCCCGATATTGTCCAGATCGATCCATTTAAGGTTCGTGTCATGTCTGGTGCGAAGCCCTTGATTGGCAGCTTCAAAACATCTGGAGCCTGAGGTGCCTGCGCACCTTCCTGAGAGATTCCAAAACATCTGATTAAAGACGACGACCATGCAGACGTACATGACACCAACATGCACACCCACAAAGGTAAACAGTATCTCACTGTCCTGTAATGTAACTATAATCCCTGTAGAGTTTATACACCTCCTCTGTGTGACTCGCACAGATGTTCGGGTGGAAATAAAGGCCCTGCATTCTCTCGTGAGTGTTACATCTCTGTTTCACCTTTTCATCCTCCTATGGGGGATGATGGTGGTTCATCAGATAATCAAACCTCAGGTAGGGCCAGCAAGGTGTGGGTATTAACAGCTCTTGATCAGATTAGATGTCAGCCACTGGAAGAATGTGGGTATTTACACAACATTCGCTTTATTATCAGCTTCTTTTGAAAGGTGAGCTCATATTACTCAACTTGTGACTGGCACTTTGAATCTACTACAGCATGTGTGATGTTTTTTCCCCTTCCCCACCAGTTTGAAACACATTTGAACAAAATCTCAAAGGAGAAAAGATAGAAACAAAGATAAGGATAAAGGAACTGTGATCTGCAATGATATCGTTTTCTTAAAGAGCTAATCATGTATATTGTTTCTAATCTTTCTTTAGTATATTAACTGGCTCATTGCTCTTATCACTGCATCTCAGCTTATTGGTGAGCAAATGGCTAAGGAGGTCGTGTCCTATTGTTTCTCAAATGGGAGTGCATTCATAGAGAATAATCTGCCTTGTTGCTTTTTGAGAGGGATGCATAGCTTAGCTGCCCATGTTCGGCATCTTCGGTTCATGCCTGTCTTCTGGGTTCCCATATAACAGCAGATCAGCTTCTGCTTTGTATATGCAGGGCAACAAGCAATAAGATAAGACTTTAAAATGAGACTTTATGAGACAAATAATTCTTGCTTTCCTATAAATTCAACACTTTTAATTTAAGAGGCTGTACTGACATGACAGTACAATCACATTACAAGTCACCAAAGCACCAGCAGGGACTTTATGTCTGTTTCAGTCGTGTGTATGCACAAGTATTTGTGTTGAATATGCACACACTGTATATAAACCATCTGTTTTTTGGATGATGGAGATATTGTTTGATAATTGCAGTAGCATCTTACCTAGAACCGAATGTCCTCACCCTGCAAATCTCTGAAGGCCTTTAGTGTCTGTTTTTATATAAATGCAATGGTTTCATTTTTGGAGAACAGTTTTTTATTTTATTTTAATTTTTGCCCATTTTTATCCCCTTCCCAATGTAGTAGTAGCCAGTTAACCCATCCCATCCACTAGGGGCCTCTCCCCATCACTTTGCACTGTCCCTGACTCTAGGAGGATGAAGACAAGCACAAGCCTCCTCTGTTGCGTGTGATGCAGTCACCGCCTTTTTTCGAACTACTGCTGATACACCGTCACTGGGGAGCCAACATGCTCAGAGGAAAGCGTAGGATTCCCAGCTCCGAATGGTCCAATCAGTAGACACCTGAGCCAGCAGACATTGCGATGTGAGAGTGATAGGGAGAGAGAGCACCATCTACCTGCCCAGAGAGAGCACTGCCAATTTTGCTCTCTTGGGCCCCGGCTGTTGATGACAAACAGCATGACCGGAATTCAATCTCGCAATCCTCTGGTCATAGTGTCAGCATCTTACCCTGCTGAGTGGAGACCTATTTTGATGAACTGGTAACTGGCAATAGCTAATACTGGTCATGGCAAATGCTATTAATGAATCTCTCTTGTAGGGATCTGTTGACACCTTGCATTGACATACGATTTTGATGATCAGATCATTTGGCTTCATGAAAAGCCAGGTGAAAATTCCTACACCAGGGGTGCCAAACTCCTGAAGGGCCAGTGTCCAGCACAGTTTGGTGATTTCTTCTGTCTGATACAATTAAGCCTTCTTATACATGTATGACTGAAGTACCCTTGAGCAAGGCACCTAATTCTCAAAAGCTTCCCATACTGCAGCTAAGGTGGCTGCCTACCGCTCTGGCTGTGTGTATGTATGTGTTCAATGCATGGATGGGTAAGGGGTCAATACATTTTCTTCTTCATTTCATGAGTTTAAGTTTGTTCTTTGTTTACTTTGTTTAAATATCTCAAACCTCAATCACACAGCTGATTGGTTGTTGGAGATAAACGATAGGTTGTATCATTTGGCATTAGATATTGTAACTCTTCTCTTCCACAGCTTCAACAAACCATTGATGCTAAGGATAAAGAGGCATTCTAGCTAGTAATGGAAACAACATTTTGTTGAAATCCTCTTCACACAGGAGTGTAAAATTGGCCACACTGGAGGATGTATTTTATGTAAAAGTGTAAACAGAATCCAGCTGAAGCCCATACAGGTACAATCCAGACCTGAAACACACAAGTCCTAGTGCTATCCACAGGAGGGTAGATATGAAGCATATGTAAACAGTGACAAAGGTTTAAGAAAACCTTTCATTCAACCTGGGAAAATAATCAGAAATACAAAAACAATACAAAAACAAGCACAAATCTTTAGCGATAGGGATTTGATAAGGAAAACTAGAACAGAAACGTGTATGTAGTGCATTTAATATCACCGCTGCGCACACAGTTTTCCTTTGATAAGACATAAATGTTATCACAGAGATATGTGCTAACCAAATATTGTAATCACATACACCTCAAAGGTAGCTCACATGACCAAAAATTTCCACTATTTATCTTTTGGAAGGTAAGTCTATTATTCTGGAATTCAGTGTAGTTACCTAAGCCAATATTGATAAGTGATAACATTCTTGTTCTGTACAAGGCAAAAATATTCCCACGATCAGAGAGTGGTAGATGCTTTATTCTTCTAAATGTAATCAATAATATTTCAATGTTTTTACTTTTGTAAGCCACGATGTGATTTTAATGCTTCATTTGAATAGACTAGATTAAAATCATTTCTGAATCGTTGTACTTTGTTTGGCTATGTCTCCATCAGTGGTGAAAATGACCTTGAAACGACTCTATCAGGTTCAGTATGAGACATACTGTTGCCTCATGGTCACTAGAGCTGAAACTAAAATCTGGTCCTGTTTTTAGTCTCGCCTAAAAGTGACCCAAAGCAGTAGGGAAAAAAGGTTTGAATAGCCATCAAGCTAAGCAGATGAGAAGTGGGGGGTTGGTGGGTGTCTGTGCGATGTAACAGTCTGTGGTGGAGAGACTGTACTCTATCTTTTTTTCAGACCACTTAACAGGGATATATGAACTACTTAGTGCTCACCACTAAAACAACATTCTAATCCCCGCTACTCCATCTCTTCATAGGACAGCCATTCGTTCTGCAAATTACACCTAAAACAGGAGCCTATATTGTGGATAATGTAAGATAAGAATAGGGAGGCAAAACAGATAATTTCACTATTGATTCACTGCTGTATTCTAAAGTTACTTTTAGGCACACAAGTAGAGTCAGAGGAGGCAAATGATCTGGAGGTGATACCATTACGCACTTAAAAGGCTCTTTTTTCAGCCCTTCTGTATCATTTCTGAGAAGTCCCAGCCAAGAAGATGACAACGAGGCATTTGTAATCTCAAAAGGATGGCTAAAAACACCTTCAACACATTTTTTTTCCCTTTCAGCTGTTTTTTTTTATCATGAGGAAATATTCATATTGCTTGACTGTAGGGTTTGCTCAGTTCAACTGGGCTAGTAAAATTATTATTTGAAGCAAAACCTTAACTGTTAAGCTGTTTTCTACATTACAGTTTTTATTATTTTATTACTAATGCCATCAAATGACAATATAGAGATTATAATTGTTAATGTATAGCTTAATCTAAAGGTTTTGTTGATAATATGTGCAGTTGAAGTAGTTTCTAATGGGCTGCTTTCTCCATACTACAAGCTGTGCACCTTTATTACACTACTAAGCATCTTTCTGGCTTCAGCTCCTGCTTCGCTTATCTCTTATCTACAGTACAAAAAAGATTTAAAGCTTCAGGGTTTTGGGCATGGTTCCAGGTAGTTCTGCAACATTTCACAGATGAAAAGTTACTAACCCCATTTGACAAGACAATGCATGCACCTCTGCGTATGATACTTTTACTTTTTAACACGAATGTAGTTTAGGTCTACCTACTGTAAGCCTGACTGTTCATTTAATTAGTAATACAAAGTCAATAGATTTGAAGCATTGAAAAATGTGCTATTTTTTCAGACATGATCATGAGTCAGACCTCAAGTCTCTGGGGTGTGAGTCAGAGCCACTCCAGTCATTAGTACGGAATTTAAATTCTCTTTTTTAGCAACAGTCGCAATCTGCTGTCTGCAAAAATAAATCCCTGATAATCTTAAACTTCTACATTTCATGTGCAATACTCGGCTCCACACAAAATGAACCTCCTTTACTGAATATAGAATGAACCCTCTCATCCCTCTTTCTTCCACTCCTCCCTTCCTTTTTCTATCTTCCTTCTCTATATTTTAAAAACTAGTATTTGTCATTGTATGTAAATGATGTACATTTAAGCTTTGATTTGAGTCAGTCATGTTCTCCAAAATTTGCACTAAAATACTTGAATAAAAAACTGACACTCAAGCTACACGCAGGAGGTGGTTTTTATGGGTGCTAACTATGTTGTTTATAATATAATTTGCAACTTTATTGTTACGCCGTTCCCATCGTGGCCCTCATTCTTGTGTTTTCAGTCTCTATGTGCTGTCTCTGTCCCTGTCCTTGTCATCTTGTCAGCAGCACTTGTCTCGTCTGATCACACAGCCCTGCATGTTCATTCCCCCATTTTGATTACATTTGTTAAACTTCCTTATGTTTCTGAGTCCTTTGTCAGTCATTGAATGTTGTGAATGTTTTGAATGCCATTACATTAGTCAATGTTGTTATGTTTTTGTGTATTGGCATATATGTAGGTTCCTCACTGTCTTTATGAGATTTAACAATATAAGCTCCATAATCTAAAGCAGTGAGCTACTGTTGAGTTGTTGGAGAGCAGCAGTAATGACTGTATATTACTGTTGCAGAGACGACTTTGAAAACTTTTTTTTCATTTTAGGTGGTCAGTCATATTTTTTGCTTCAGTGCATGCAGGTTTTGTAATATTTTCAGTGCCACTGAAGTTGTAAGTTAAGAACGACTCCCAGTCAAATTGCAAGTCACTCAAAATTCAACAAGCCCCTATCTCTCAAGCCCCCATCTCTTTCATTTAGTTTAGCTTGGTGGTAGACTTTGTGGTCTTCAAAAGATTGACATAATAAGGAGAAACATAAAGCATACTAGAAGATCAGGATAGTAGGGCTATAACACTGATATTGTGCCTCTATTGCATTAAAATGGCAATATTTCTTTAAATATCTTGAAAGACACATAAATAGATCAAGGCTGCATTGTTTCAATACATGGCACTTTATGATTGGTTAAAATGCTCATTTGCATTGTGTAATTTTCTATGATATCAGTACGGGAATAGCCAATACCATAGAAACAATTAACAGACTATACATTGCGTAGTCCTGGACAGAGAAAACCTAATCAAGGCTCCACAGATGATACATCTGCAAGTAGCATTGATAGCTCCATATCTTGGATTAATTTTGACTAACCACAGAGCTCTTAGGTATCCTCACATAGCAGTTAAAAGTTCTCAATTCCTACATTATTGATATTAGCCATCTTTTCAACCAGAAAGCCAAACTCTTCTCAATTAACAGGCTAAGTTTGCGTATCTGTATGAAGCTCAGCCGAGAGCCCATAGCCGAGTAGCTCAGATTTCTCTCTGCTTCTCTTTCAGAAAGGCTAGCAGTGCCTATTCACACATCACTGTTTCCCCTTAGGCTAGCACTTCCATAGAAATCCAATCCTAGCCAGATAATGCCGTAGCGGTACAAGAGGTGAAATGCATGGAGATCTGTGCCCTACTCATCTCAGCCTTTTATTTTTTTTATCACCAATCATTTGTCTTCCTACTTAAAAATAGATAAAACATGCTAGTCCAGAAATAATTCAATAATTGAATAAAATAAATGAGACCTTCACATACTTAACATATGTGAGATAAGAGCTCTCCTTGCTCTTCCTCATTGTTGGACATATGAGCACTCACATGTAATGATATAGCAAGAAAAAAAGGACTGTACATTGAAGACTACATATAGATAATGTGTCTGCCATGAAAATGTACTGATTACAGATTGTACAATATTTTTATGTATGAACTGTTTGGTGGACATAACAGGATATACATACAATTATATATATATATATATATATTGCCAGATGTGGGCTAGAGGGGTTATAAAGCCCCCCAAAATTAAGGTGTGGAACTATGTTCTCTGGAGCGATGGTGCTTCATCCAGTACTTTTGGGATTAATTAACTAGTTGGGGATGAGGTGGTGGTGATCATCCAACATCCTGACCTCCCTAACACTTGTCACTTAATGCAATCAAATCCACACAGCAATGCTCCAAAATCTAGTAGAAAGCCTTCCCTGGATAGTAGAGACAGTTACTCCAGTAAAAGCAGGTCAAACTCATTTTTAAAGACTTGATTTTGGAAGAAAAAATGAAGGAGTAGATGTCCCAATATAAAAATAATCTAAATCAATTGTTTTATTGCTTTTTAACAATTCAGGAAAAAAAATTTAAGTTCATGCAGATTTTTACATGAAAATCACTGAACACAGATTTTGGTTTCCATTACCTCTAGTGTACCTCTGTCTGCTTAACTCCTCTATGATTGTAGATTTATTTCTCTTAAACAGCTCATATTTTCATGTTCCAATAGAGACTCTGTATTTATTTTATTTAAACTTTAATTTAACAAAGCAAGTCATTAAGAACAAGTTCTTATTGACAGTGGCAGCCTGGCAAGCAGCAAGTTTCTTAAATGTCCCAGTTTGGTCCAAAATTGCCAACATAACTGATTTCTGTGACTATTAAATGTGTTTTTTTAATGTAGTAATGAATGTCAGTTTATTTTATGGTTCAGATCAACTGGCATTTCATGAGGTACTTATGGGCTTTTTGTCATAATTGAGCATCTGACTGCAGGTAACCTACAGGAGGACATGAATAGTGAGATAGATGTAATTAGATTCCATATCATTTACCGTAATTAAAATTTGCACGTATAGCACTGGGTCCAACCTCCTAGTCAGCAAGCCAAAGGTGACAATTCCCAGAGGAAAAGAACATTGAGAGGAACCACGCAATTAGGTTAGTAAAGTGGTGAAAAGATGCTAATATTGAAAATATAAAAGAAGTCAAAATTTACCCAAATAAACTGTAACGTAAATGTAAATAATTAATTTAAAAATGCATGATTTCATATTCTGGTTTGCAGAATGTGGAGATACCTACTAAACTTCATTTACCTTGTAAAATCAAACCAAATCCCACAGAATCTCATCTGAAGATAGAATCTATCAAGATAGTCACTAAATTAATTATTCTTATTGCATGTCAACACTGCATTGTAAAGACCAATATCACAATAATGCTTAACTAACAAGCCCTAAAAACTCCCATTTGTACCCCTGTCTTGATAGAGTCATTAATCTGTTTTCCATTTTTTATCTCATAAAAGTTGACATTAAAGGATATTCTGCATTGATTAAAACATGTAATGTCCATTTTCCCCAGAACAAGATTCTTTACACTGCTATGTGGTTGCCAGTCCTTTTCTCAGACATTAACCTAAAAGACTCTATTGTACATACATACATCACTTAAGTATTGTTAAAGGGCAAAGAAGACGAAGAAGCAGAAGAAGAAGCACTACTTATTTTCTGCACTTGCAGGTTTCTCTTTGACAACCACCAGCATTGGGACCAGGAACAGAATTATCAACATCAAAATCCCAAAGCAGCGCTACAATGAGCCCCATCCAAGCTGAATGCACACATAGGGCTCGGGAGAGAAGGGAAGAGGGGGCTCTTCAGTGTCCATTCTCCTCTGCCTGTGTCATATTTTTGTGGCCTTGAAGTCTCTATAGAGTGGGTCTCCTGCTCTCGCGTTTTTTTGTTTATGGATCATTGGTTGTTTACTATAAAGCCAGCAGCAGCCTGGAGAGATGTGGGAGATGTTTTATCTCTTGTCGGGGCCTGCTTCAATTAAATTAATGGATCTATTCAACTCCCTCTTTCCTCCTTTCAGGCACAGCCAGAGAATACATTAAAAGATCTTATGCCTCAAGATGGTGCATCATGGTATTAGTCGAGCGAGTCATTTTCCCTCCTAGCATTTTTTTTTTTAATATCAAGATAATTAATGAGAATCCCAGACCTTAACACAAAAAGTTCAATGTTTGTATGGGTGCAACATTATGAAAATTTCAGATGTATTTTTTTGTTGTTCATTCCACCTCATTTCATTTCAAACCAATGTCCTTTAATCTTGTATTATCATGTGTTATTATGTTGCAATTTATTTCTTTTATATTAGTTGCCTTTGTTTAAAAAATATCTAAAAAGATTTTTAAAAATCCATTTAACATCTCCAGGAGACCGTCAGCATGAATCTCTCCAAGGATCATGACATCTCAAGCTTTGATTTCATAGTTGTATGTCAAATATTTAAATGATATGTGTATACTAACATTAACAAATAAGAAATATTAGTGTAGCTCCAAAAAATTTAATATTATGAAAAAGTTCATTTGTATTAAAATGAAATAAAGAGTACAATTTTCCAGGTTTGGACGCACCTTCTTATTCAATGCTTTTATTTATTAAATTTTTTTTGTGCTACATTGTAAATTAATACTGAAGTCATACAGATTATGAAGGGACACATAAGGAATCATGTAGTAAACTTAAAAGTGTTAAACAAACCAAAACATGTTTTAGATTTTACTTCAAAGTAGAGACACAACTGATGTCTCAAACACATTAAGAGGAAATAAATGCAAGTCATGAACTCTTGACAAGGCACAGCTGTTAACTGAAAGTCATTTCAGGTGACTACCTCATAAAGCTGACTGAGAACATTTGTTTACTAAATAATTACATATGTATTTCTTCATAGTTTAGATGACTTTAGTATTAATCTACAATGCAGACCATTTTTAAACAATGAAAAACCACTGAATGTCCAGAAGGTCTCCAAACCTTTGACTGATACTATTTTGTATATTCGTTACACATCAAGTGATATTGCAAGACATGTTTGAATAGGAATTTATTCAAACATCGAATTAAATTTTCTAAAGATTTTCTAAAGATTTGTGATTGTGGTCTTTAAGTCTTACTGATCAACAGTAAAAAAAAAAACCCATTGAAATATGTCAATTAACATGTAAGTTCACCTTTATGAATTAAATTATGAGCAACAATAAACTTTTTCACCATATTTTAATTTTTAGTGTATACTAAACAATCTAACCATCACTATCTTATATCTTTGATAAAAACAATGGTACTTTCCATACATAATGAGATCTTCTGTTAAAAAAAAACAGAAAAAAATTTAGTTAAAACAGAAAAAAAGCATTAGGTAAACCAAACCCAGGATGACCAGCTAAAATTACTAATTGGTTTACTGATCAGTTGTACTTTGTTCGATTGATTTGCAATTAATTCTGGTTTGTGGTCCATAGAAGACGAAGCTTGGCGCCAACCTTGGAGGCTACTGAAACCATATCCTCACCAGGAGAATGGAAGGGGTGAATATCAATACGTTGTTGTGAATCTGGCCTCCGCCTTGCGCTAAGAGTGGCTTCTTCTTTCCTTCAGGCTGCCCGACGGCA
Organism: Crenuchus spilurus; assembly: GCA_036984385.1. Taxonomy (NCBI): domain Eukaryota; kingdom Metazoa; phylum Chordata; class Actinopteri; order Characiformes; family Crenuchidae; genus Crenuchus; species Crenuchus spilurus. Next base: position 44,976 of record BRDA01033754.1, on the reverse strand, counting down.
TCTACCCAGGGAGTCAAGTCTCTTCATCACAGGAAAAACATGTTAATATATGAAAGCCATACAGACATTGTTGGTCCTACCAAGCTGTGCTATAAATGGACAATGCAACATGTATAGTAGTCTCTCCCATATTCCAATGACATTGCAATGTCACATAAAATCTCTGGGTGGGCATTCTGCTCTATTGAGCTTTATGTGTCATTCCAGCACTTATGTTGTTATAAGCAATTGTGAGAGATATACTGTTTATGAAGCTGCGTAATTAACATTTATATTCTTGTGTCCCTGCTTTTTTTATGCAGTAAGCATCCTTGTTATTTTGTTCATTGTTTAATTGCCATTATCTAAAGCAAACCTAAATGCATAGCTCTGTATTAAACACAGATAACCCAAAAATCATCCTTTCAGATGTAAATTTTTTTTTATAGTATTACACATTTGCATCAATTGATGAAGATGAAAGACTTGAATGTGAAGCCCACAGTCACTGCTTAAGTGCAGCTAAACTTGACGTCATTCCACTACATCATCATTTATTCACAATATCAGTTTCTATTAAAATTGTTAGTACAGCGGAACCTTGGTTTTCATCATTAATCTGTTCTAAAGTGCTGAAAATGAAATGAACAATAACTGAAGCAATATTTTCCATAAGAAATAATATAAATCCAATTAATCTGTTCCAGACACTCCTAAATATTAACAAAAATACATTTTATATAGAATAATTATAGTTTTACATACAGAACACAATGAGAAATAAATACAAAAGGCTAATGAAATAAATAAATGAACATTTAACATCACTATTACAAGTTTATGCTTCATTTTTAGAGCGTGTCAGTGTGTTTGTTTTGTACTTCCATTTTTGGGGTCTTTGGCCACTATTTGTTTTTGCATGCCGTCGCCTAGTGTGATGTATTTTAGTTTGTTTTGAGTGTTATCAACAACAAACAATGAAAAACAAAGCCAGAATGAATGACCAATGCTTGAGTGGATGCTTTGTTTTCACAGAATTAGCAGTGAGTCACATGGCGATGAAAACCGGGCGGATGAACAATAACTGGGACAAAATTTCATTGAAAAAAAGTTGGCAATATTTTAATTGTACATTAATCAGCGCAAATGATAACTGATGTTCCACTGTATATATTTTTGCAATACCTATGGATTATCTTTTTAATCTGTATTTTTCAGGACCTTCAAAATTTGCATAAACGAGGTGGATTGAAAACCCACTAATGTACTTTAGAGACTAGCAGTGCCACCACTATGTTTCCTAAAAATCAGAAATGTCCATTTCTAGACATTTTGTATCACTTTATCATTAATAACTACGATAGACAAGAAAATTCTCTTCTATATAGGGTTATTACAAGCAATTACATTTGGCATGCTAACTGGGAAACCATATTGTGTGTACATTGTCCACTTCTGTTGTCATAATCACATTTTTCTCATTATTATACCTTGTTGATTCTCTCCAAATAGATCTTGGCCTTTAGCCAGTTGTTTAGACACTTCTTACTCAGAATGAAACTATGTAGTGTCAGTTCTGTTTACTAAACAGGCTGATAAAACTGATTCAGCACAGAAGAATGTAACTGTCTGTAGAGTTTAAAGGCAATTATTGCTAAAATATTATAAGCACAAAAGGCTGAAGTTATGTACATATTGTGTTCAGTTATTTCAATTATGTGTCCTTTGTTCTTGTCATACAGGAGTAAGCATCAGACAAAGCAGTCAGAGCAGTGCCACAGTGAAGTGAACACTGTGCACAAAATGTTATTTTATTTTGTAATTCCTTATTAGTCACAGTGAGAAAATTTGAACTCTGCATTTTGCCCATCTGGGCAGCCCTATTCATGGCACCCGGAGAGCAGTTGGGGGTTAGGTGCCTTGCTCAAGGGCATTATACTCAGGACCTGCCCAGGGATCAAACCGGTAACCTTCCGGTCACAAAAGCAGATCCCTAACCACCAGGCCATGGCTTCATTTAAGATGAATATGCCAGTGAGTGCCATTGTTGGTCTCTGGGTGAATGAACTTTCCAGCTAACTTAGATATGATGCATAATGTTAATGATGTTTGATTGATTAGCTCTCTTAACAAAATGTTTCAACTTTTATAAATACAATTTAAAAATGATGTATTTCCATTAACGTTACCTTCTGTGATTCTGTGTTACAATAATAAATGTCCCATTAGCAACTGATTGCAATATAAACAGATCCTTACGTTATATAAAGCATGTGTATTTAGATTATTATATCAGTATATATTATGTAAATTATGTCAAATATTGTGATCACAGGCTTGATTCACAGCCATGTCAATGTGTACTTGCTTGTTGAGAGTTAGATTATTCTGGAAACTGTATGCTGAACATATACTTACCGTTGTACAGTATTTTTTTTCATTTACTTCTTTTTACTTAATGTGTTATATACCAAAAATGAACCGAATTTAATTATGATAGAGTAGAGACCATATATACAGACTTTGCGATTATTTTTTGACATTTTCAGTAACATTTCCTTAATTTTTAAATGTTTTTTCCACTGATATCAAATCTGACTTATCATATATAATTAACCAATCAGCAATGCATTCACAGCACTTGTCTATTGTTATCTTATTAAACTATAAAAACAACACTGAAATCTCATTGTTGCTCATGCCACTCATTTATCTCACTTAAAATAAAGGCATTTTCCCCCGTTTGGCCGGCGGAGGAAACTGAGATAAGAGAGGGTAGGGGGAGCCTGACCACAGACGCCTTCCGAGTCCAGACTGTTAGCTTTTTAGCGCAGGCTTGAGCAGTGATCTGGTTACAGTGCCGTGAATGCGACTTCTCAGCCTCCGCATTAGAGCCAGGCTGGGCAGCCTCCCCAGAGAGCTGGGCAGCAGGTTTACTGACTCCAGCCGAGAGAGCAGCCATGGCTATCCATCGTGAGGCCACGGCAGAGGCTCTACCTACAGCCTGGGCTGGCCGTTTGAGCTGGAGCAACTTAAAGCTCAGCTGACAGGGCTACACAAACTGTGTCTGGGTCTCTGTGGCCTTTGGGAATAGTGGGTATCGCCGAACCCAAAGATATCGAACATGGTAGAGATTGGGTGCAGACAGCTATATCAGCTTGTAGGCTCTTGGAATAGAATGGCTCAGTCTATGTTGGTACTGTGTTATAATGTATTACAAAATTAACCTATGAAACAAAGAAGGTGGTTGGAGCTGAGATTTGGTTGTGTCTGAAAAATGTTTATTGAAATTTTCCAAAGGCATTTTGCTGCTCAAACCCTACATAGCAAGCAGTTTTACTTTACTTAGCACCAATATTCAATTAAGAACATTTAGTGCATTACAGTTAAATTAATAACAAGGTATATATATATATATATATATT
>BRDA01033754.1:29220-41557 GCA_036984385.1 Crenuchus spilurus | reverse complement strand
TATATATATATATATATATTAAAGCCATTCTGGGACATTGGTAAGCCGGTTCAACTCAAAATTAGACTTTTAGTTGATAATAATAAACTAAAATAAATAAAAATAAATAAATAAATGAATGAACAACTAACTAAATAAATAAATTAATTAATTAATTAATTAAAAAAAATAAAATAAAATAATAATAATAATAATAATAATTAATCCTACAGTACGCAACAGCAGAATTGAAGAAAATATAAATTTTGCATAAACATGTCAGGACCCAAATGTGCTCGAGTGAGCATAGATTGCTCCTCCTCACAAAGAAAGCCCAATTAAGAAAACTGGGTTTTAAGAAAAAAGTAGAATTTAAGAGGACATTTCTTCTTAAGTGCAGTTGTTGACTGAGGCCCATTGTTTTTAAGCTAGATGTGCCTACTCTTATTTGAGTACTGTTGTTTTCTACTGAATTTGGTACCAAATCAGATACATTTTACATTTTATCAGTGAGATACTTGTACCCAGTGCCATTTCTAATACAACACAAATTTCACAACCTAAATAACTGATTATGTTGAGAATTAATGCTTGTTTTTCATTTACAACATCCTTGTATTGTCCTTCAAGTCTTGCATTACTAGTTCATAATATAACCCAAGTCACTTCATATCACTATCAGAAGACCAGCACTCCTCTAAACACATCACACCCATAAACACTGCAGCGGAGGCAGGGGTTGTTCAGTCAAAGCACACTAATAAGCTGAAATCTATTGCACTTTCACCACAGATTTACTATTTTGCACTCTCCTGACCCATCTGATGACCCTTGACGTTAGAGTCAAATACCTCAGCAGGTCTTAAAATTCACCCTTCAAATAAATCCTGTGCCTGGATAAAAGACCTCATCATACTATTGATAGTAGTATTGATTAATGTAAGCCTAATTAGCAGCAGTTGAGGAGCGTAATTGAAAACACGCCCGCTGCCCTTTTGGCAGTGAGGTTGTAGGGATAGACTCCTGTTAGGCTTAATCACATTCTAAGTTAATGATTGAAAACAGTCATATGCTAATAAATCCAAAAGAAGGAACAGGGACGTGCCTGAGAGATTTTATTAGCTTTATGTCTTGTCCCGTTTTTCTCTTGAATGCATTGATGTCCTGTCCTAATGAGTTTTCATTTATTTTTCATGGACAACTCATTGAAAGCAATGTATATACGTTGGTGTATTGTTTAAAGCATTCACATTAGTAACTGATGCATAATTCAAGGCCACATCCTGTTTCTTCATTAAAACTCAACTGTAAGTAAATTAATTGATTAATTAGAAGTAATGCAAAAATATGTACAAAGTAGCCATTTAAATCCAGTCATCCTGAATCAGTCATTATTTGTACTTTTTTAACCCTCTGGAGTAAGCTCTCCCACCGGTGGTATATTAACAAAATCCTGCAAAAACATACCCCGGAAACCTTAAAGGGTCTACTTTTCATATATATATATATATATATATATATATATATATATATATATATATATATATATATATATATATATATATATATATATATAATATCATATAGAATATACATATAAATAGATAAACATAAATATATTTTTAGATTCTTGTGAGCGGAGCTTAAATAAGCAGAGACACGTCTGAGAGCGAGTCAGAGAGCTGCACATATTTTCAAAAGACAAGACGTGATCTGTAATTCATATGATAATGACATGGTAATTCCGGACATACCATTGGTGGGTTTCTGTGACCTGGAATCTGTGTAATGTGAATTCAAGACCTCTCACCTGAATGTTTCATACCTGTCTCATAAATATTCACTATAGGGTTAGTGACTGAGAAAAACAGAGTGTCACCTCACATTTGTTAAGCGTTATAAATAAAACCACATACAATTTATAAAAACTGTAATGAGCAGTATGTAGCCAACACCTGTTTATTCAGTTCTGAGCTCAAAAGTCTTGGCTAGGACTGTTTAGAGTATTTTTTTCACAATATATCAGCATATTTGAAAATACATTTTTGGAAAGTCTAAGTTTAGAGCAGATTTAATCAAAATATAGATTTTTGACACTCTGACTGTTCTGACACTGTTGTTGCTGAGTTTGTGCTGAACAAAAGCCTGTGTAACACTTTGGGAAAAAAAATTTTTTAGATGGGTGTAAATTTTTAAAAAGTCAAGTCATCAAGTATCTGAAAGTGCTAAACTGAGACATCCTTTGTGAAATACACCCCCAGTTCACCTCGCTTTGAATTTAAGACAAAATAAGCACTCCATTCACACAACTCTCCATTATGCAAATGAAAGGTTTACACCCCCAGCCCACCAATGACCCAAGTTCTAAAGAACTGGTCTAACACATTCCAACAAATTTCAATGAGCAATAAGAAATTACATCAAAACATACACAAATGCATATTACACTTAGACCTTCCCCTATTCAACTAATCTGCCAAATCAGGTATCTTAGAGCTTGATTATGTATGTCATACCAGAGCAAAAATATGAGCTTTCCATATGTGACACATTTCAGACAGCAAAAAAGCATCCTGAGGCATGACCCTTGCCATCAGCAACGATCAAAGAGAGGCCGGGCAGACAGCTGTCAGGCATCCACCTTCAAATGCATCTAACATAATTACCTCAAGTGCAGTGCAGACGACCTGCGCTCGGACAACAGCGCTTCAGCACCGTCTCAAAGCCTCCCAGAGCCTTGAATAGTCAACAAGAGATGAGCGTGAAACAATATTCTTTTCTTCTGTATGCTCCGCGGAAAGAAAATTGGCCTGGTTTTTCGGTCTCAAGGCCTCGGTCCCAAAATGACTTCATTGTGTGAAAATAGCTTTATTTTTTTGCGGCGCCCAATCTTCATCTGATGGTATTTTTGTGTGCTTTGAAGAGCGTCAAGATTCATGTATACAGAAATATGAGCAAATTACAGCACTTTTCTTTCATTTCGAGGCACAAGTGAAATTAGATCAAGAGCGAGACATCTGTCCTCGGTGGCGCAGACATTTTGGCTATAGCCAATTACATTGGCAAAAACACGAAACCACAAAAATAATCAATATTTTTGTTTGTGATATTACTTATGTTTTGCTTCTTTATCCTTTAGAACATGGCCACAGCATATGAAGAAGTTCTCAAAATGGTTTTCGCACTGCATCACAAGCAAATGTGGGCATGTGTTGTACAGCATGATGCTTGTTGATGTCTTGAGCTCAGAAATCCATCCATTCATTATATTTTATTCTCAGGAATCTCAGTATAGATTTAAAAGTATTGGACATTATGGACAGATCTTGGATGAGATGATTCTATAATGTACATTCTATAATAATCACTTGTACTTGTTTGAGAACAACCCACCAGTCATGTTTGCTTCTATACTTGGTTACTGGTGTCTGGTGATATTCTGTTAAGCATTGTAGTCCACAGTTAAAAAGATAATTCATTTACCAATGTTCTTGTATGGTTAAAGCCTATATAATATATATGACAATACATTAGCGTTCAAGTGTAATTTGTTGTAGTAAAATATTATTCCACCACTGTAGATTGACAGTAAACTATGGCTGCTATACCATAAAAGGAATTGTATGAACAACGTCTTGTCTTATTAATAATCTGGCATGAATAATTTTCTCTCACTTTATTTGGATTAGGTTGTTATTGTCCCTATATACAGTACACTCTACTTATAATCTACAGGCATTCACAATTAGAGGTTAGGGATTAGGGTTAGGTTTAGGTTTTGGTTTGAGGTTAGGGTTAGGTAGGTGAATATTATGTTGACTTGTTGATTGGCTAATTAGTTATAGAGCTCAATTTGAAGGGGATATGACAGGATGCCACCCCTAGTAGAAAAAAAAAAAACTGTAATTCATATGATAATGACATGGTAATTCTGGACATATCATTGGTGGGTTCCAGTGACCTGGAATCTGTGTAATGTGAATTCAACAAAGACCTTTCACTTGAATGTTTCACAACTGTCTCATAAATATCACTGTAGGGTTAGTGGCTGAGAAAAACGGAGTGTCACCTCACATTTGTTAAGCTTTATAAATAAGACCACATACAATGTCTAAAAACTGTAATGAGCAGTGTGTAGCCAACACCTGTTTATTCATTTCAGAGCTCAAAAGTCTTGACTAGAAATGTTTAGTGTTTTTTCATAATATATCAGCACATCTGAAGTTTTTTGAAAGTCTACGTTTAGAGCAGATTTAATCAAAATATAGATTTATGTATAGTAAAAAAAAAAAAAACACCCTGCTTTTAAAACTCCTCTTTGCATCCTCTGTGAACAATTTCTTAAAAATCACATCTATAATCAACCTTTTCATTTTGTCCATAAGCAAAATCTTATGATTTTAAATCAAAGCAGAATCAGGCCAAAGTGTTAATCTCCAATTCTTAATGCAAAGAGCAGGGAGTGATTTGAGCATTTCACTCCCCAGTAGAGTATTTGGTTCAGCACATCCAGCCTCCATAGTTCAAATTCAGACACAGCGAAGAGAACTGTATAGCAGAGTCTGCTGTCTTTCTTTGAAAAGATGTGATAACCAGCAAGAGACCAGAGATCAGCCTGGATTCAATAAAACACCACACAGTAGTTTTATAATCTCAGAGAACAGATTTAGTATTTAAATCTAATAATACTTATCTAATTGTAATGTTATTAAGAAATAAGACTATAAAAATATTGTGAAAGGCATATTATATTATTTAATCACCCTCCCTCTATCCTTTGGTGAAACTGACCATCTCCTTTACAGTAAAAATGTACAATTTGACCACTGAATGTCAGTTAAATGCAAGGTCAGCATCTACAGAGCATCAAAAACAGCCTTTCCAAATAAAGTGGTACATAGAATTGAACTAATTTGTCATACAGTGTTTATAAATAGTGAGAACTATCTGTTTTATTATAATTTCTGACAGCTTAGGTCCATTTCTGATTACTGCTATGTTCTTATGCTGCATTAATAGTCACTGCTGAGCATCCAGTTTTGGATTAGTTTTGCAGCATTTCCTCCCAAAGATGCCTGGGATTATTAATGAAATCTATATAAATATATCATTAAGTCATTAAATCGAACTGCTCTAAAGCTGCCAAATTTCAGATGTCTGGACATCAAGGTACTTTTTTTTTCATGACTAATCAAAACACATTCGCACTCACAAGGACAATTGTGAACTGTCTGCCCACACCACAGTGAAGTATTTAGGCCAGTACCATGGCAGCACCGATTACTGTATCTACACACAATGATAACGAATGGTAAATGCGTATTTCTGCCACAGGTTTGAAGTGACTAGCTGGCATATTGCTCCCCAAGCTCCTTTCAGGAGAGGAAAGGGACAGATAAGCTGGCTCAGAGCCATCCAGTGAAATAGCACTGCAGCCTGTAGAGAACTTGTACCCTCCAGAGGTGGTTGTAGCAGGTAAAACCCCAGCTACTGTATATATTTGTGTGTGCACATACACACACACATACAGTATACATATATAAACATATATACAGTATAAATATATATATACAGTACCAGTCAAAAGTTTAGACACACCTTCTGTACATTCAGTGATTTTTCATCGTTTAAAATTAGTCTACATTGTAGATTAATACTAAAGTCATCCAAATTATGAATAAATATGTAATTATTTAGTAAACAAACAAGTAAACAAACCAGAATATGTTTATATTTTACATTCTTCACAGTAGGCACCTCTTGCTTAGATGCAGCTTTCTTGGCATTTTCTCAGTCAGCTTTATGAGGTAGTCACCTGGAATGGCTTTTAGTTAACAGCTGTGTCTTGTCAAGAGTTCATGACTTGCATTTATTGTCTCTTAATGTGTTTGAGACATCAGTTGTGTGTCTACTTTGAAGTAAAATCTAAAACATGTTTTGGTTTGTTTACACTTTTAAGTTTACTACATGACTCCTCACGTGTTCCTTCATAGTCTGGATAATGTCAGTATTCATTTACAATGTAGGAAAAAAAAATACAAACATACAAGCCAAGTATGAACAAGTATGTTGCTACAAATTGCAACTGTGGTATGTCTTGCAATATAATGAAGCTAGCAAGTTTAACTGTGTTGGTTCACATAAAGTCTTTGGTCCCTCAACAGCATCATATTTAAAAATGTGTACTATATTTTGCAACTTTCTGCAATATCACTACTGCAAACATCTTTTAACTACTGATTCACTGTGCAGTACTTGGTATAGATGGGTTTCTTACATATATTTAACTGCTAAACTTTATATTCTGTTCAGAGGTGGCTGTTTTACTACATGACAGCTTTCATAGTTGCATTACAGTTGCATGCATTAGTTGTAATACATTCAGGTATAGCCACACTATTCACAAGATTATATGTTTGTGGTCACTCTAAGTGCTGTAGATGCTAATGATGTAGTATCCATCCCATTGCTATTTCTCTCTTCATTTGCTTTCTCCACTATAGTTCACGTCTATGCCTGTAGCTATGTTCACAGCTATGTTTATGTGAAAAAGACAGAATAAATTAGAATATAGTGTTTTTTTGTATGTAGACATGCTAGAGTAAGACTGCCCTCTGCTGTATCTCTAGCACTGCTGAGCAGGTGGGAGAGAAAGAGGGAGAGGGAAAATGGTGATAACACTACAGCAGATAGCACATATATTCACTAAAGCTTGCGCACGGCAGACAAGCTAATCAGAATGATAGTATAAATATATGAATTGCAGGCTGTTTCTGAAACAATGTCTTTTCTAAGCTGTAGAAGTGTATACATTTGATATGATATGGCCTTATTAGGGCACATTTAACACTCTTTCCTCATGTTAATTGTTAATGCTAAACGTTTAATGACATACTTGTAAAAGAAAAAGCTCATTACACTTCATAACCCATAATTACTCCCAGTGTATCACTGATTACATGTTGTAGTCAATCCTGATTGGCATTGCAATTCAGAAATGTGCAGTTTGTAGTTTAAATTGCTGAAAGTTTGAATACAGTGGATGTGTAGGCTTCATGTAGATGCTGAGGGCTGTGGAAAAGAAAGCAGTAGATGTCAATCTAGGATCCTTACATCACTATCTACATAGAATTGCTTGTCTGGGTTCACTGGCACCCTTTCCTTACATTCAGATGAATTCTTTTCTTATTTTCTAAGATACACTCAAGAGGGAGGAGAAATGAGGCGGCACGGTGGCTTAGTGGTTAGCACGTTCGCCTCTCAGCGCTGAGGTCTTGGGTTCGAGTCCACATCTGAGCGGAGTTTCCATGTTCTCCCCGTGTCTGCGTGGGTTTTCTCCGGGGACCGGTTTCCTCCCACAGTCCAGGAAACGGTTTCCTGACTCGCTCCTCCAAAACACCCCAAAGTGGCTCAATAATATTTAGACACAAAGACTTGCTGTCTTGGTCACAGATGTGCCAGCAAGACGTGCACCAACAATTTGTCCTCTTTTGAACTCTGGTATGTCACCATAATGTTGTGTGCATTGTAATATACTATATAACTGTGCTCTTACCTGCTAACTGAACCTTCACACTCTGCTCTTACTGGTGCAATGTGACATTAATGAAGATTGGCCACCAGACTGGTCCAGTTTAGCCATGAAACCTCCCACACTAACATGACAGCTGTTTCACTTTCATTGTCTAACCCCTGTATGTCAAACTGATCAACATTTAAAACAAAGCCTTGAAATGTGTCACATTACATGTAATAAATATTAAATATATGCCATTTTCAATAACTTAAATCACAATACTTGATTTTTATGTATAACTACATAAGCAGCATACGACATACTAGCTTTTTAGATTACATGGTGGTCTAGATAGCTTCCACTGAGCTCTTTGGAAGGAAGTGTACAATGGCACAAAAAACAATGACAGCTAAAGCAGATTAGTGCACCATAGACATTGTCTAGGATAAATACTAAATTGCTCAAGTGCAAGTGTGAATCGTATTTGATCAAATCTTCTTAATGACATACTTCAGAAGATCTGCCATTAACCCCTCTTTTAAAGGCTGGGTTATTTAACCATTCATTTGTTCAAGGGTGACACTGTAAGTGGTTTTAATCTTAAATGATCACATTAAAAGGCTTCTGCCATGTAAATCATATAAAAAAAGAATAAATTGTCATTTGTGTGGTATAAACACTCCAGTACGCAGGTCTCTGATCCTGTATTATAACATTCCAAGTGTATTCAAGAGATGCCCTCCCTGAGAAGTTTCCAGTGCAGATGCATTAGCTGTTTTTGCTAAACAAGGCTTTATTCCAAATAAAAGCAGAAGAGGATAAGGTTCATTTATAAGTGTAGGCCATGTGTTTCTCCTGAGACTATCTCTCCAAATCCACTGGATCTTGTCAAATGATGGAGGGTGAGGTGTGGGTCAGTGCCTTAACAAGTAAATGTCATCCACAAACCTCTAATGCTTGACCACTGTACGCCCTTCTGCACTTTGTCTGCTGCGGAGACCGGTGGACTGAGCTGAGTGTCTTTGCAAAGCCAGAACACTGACTGTCATACAGCACGCCATGGTGTCTCCTCAACCAGGGCCATGTAAAGGAAGTTGCCAAGAATTGAAGAAGGTCAGGGTCTAACATTCAAGAACGAGCATACTACAACAAGCCAAAACATTATGATCAAACACAGATAAAGCAAAAAATACAACGGAACATTTTAAGTTCTGAGATGTTTGTTAAATGGTAAAAGAACAGTGGGGTCTCATAGCTGACATGTTGGATGCCGGAGAAATGGGCATTAAGGCCTGATTGATGTTAGGTGGTAGCGTCTCTGAAATACTTCTCAGTCAACTCTTTTAATTGAATTAATTGGCTTTAATTTGACCTTTTATTTTCCTAATCATAAATCTATGCTATTAGATCTACAAAATTTCCAAATTTGCTGTTTCTAGCTCAAAAATTCTGATTTCTTAAGGCATTTCAAATGATGAGACAAATGTTTAGGGACACATTTGAATGGATTCCAATGGGACCAAAATTCCTTGAGTCTGATCAAAATTCTGTATACAAGCCCGGATCATGCAATCAGACTGAACAATCTGGAGTTGGAATGGTGTCAATTTCTTGAAAACTGTGGAACAAGAAGTGGGACAAAAGTGGGAAAAGTGGGAAAAAAAGTGGGAAAAAATGGCGGAATAAGAAGAAGAATATAAATCGATCAACAGTATATTGCTCACTGCGCAACAATTATTAGAAGCACAATCTTGTAACATTTATTATTTAACTATCACTTAAGGCTGCATAATGTTGACCAAATTTAAGAAATATGCTCTCAGTGTTGTCGTGATAATTTCACTGGCAGCTCCATTAGGTACACATACCTTGTATCTACACTCATTGTCCATTTTAGCTCCACTGAGCAGTTTGTAGATCTACAATTACAGACTGTAGTTCAAATGTTTCTCTGTATACTTGATTAGCCTCCTTTCACCTGTTCTTCAATGATCAGATCTCTACATCACAGGTAAGATTTGGATGATTTCAATGTGAAATAGACACATTTATTTGAAAGAAGAAAAAGTATGTTTTTGGGATGTAAATGCTGGTTTGGCTGCTTGTGTTCAGTTTATAGCATAACAGTAGTTAATGTAGATGTACAATCATTTGGTGTAGTCTGATTGATCTGAATTAGTTATAATAATCCTGTGTTAACGTTGGCCTGCAGTGATTCTTATGCTAATATAAAAGGGCTGAGAACTCCTGTATTCCTAAACTTTAACATTTTCATAGTTGTGACTCTATACAGATAGTAAACCTCAATACTTTTCTACATTCTAACCATTTTCATTTATTTTGATATTATCCTTTCATTTCTCAGCTCAAGTGAAACCTTGAACAAAGATATTATTTCAGGATGTTGGCATTTTGGCAAGTGACACACTGATTATCCATCTTTCACATGTGGCAATGTCCATTCTGTCCATTTACAACAAATGTCTTGTGTGTGACAAAAGTACATAAATTAGTTAATGTACACTCAAAACCACACCACCCACAGACTAATTAGACAACCATTAAGACAACCTTTTAGATTGTTTGGTCCAGACTTTCAGAGTTTTCAGTTTGGTCCAAATCAAAATACTATAGAGGAACCACAGTCCGGACCAAAGCAGCAAAATCTACTTAACCATGGTCCAGTTTGTGTGCAGTATGAATACAAATTTCTAGGAGGTTCGGATTTTTGGACCAATTACAGGAAGTTGAGGCAGGTGTTCTTCATCCATTCATCAAAAGCAGAAGAAGAAAAATAAACAGAAAAGCAGCAAAAATGAACTGTGAATGAGGTGGAGCCGAAAAGTTTCATTGAAATTTGGTCCGATGAACATCAGCTTGAAAAAACACAAAATTATTCAACAATCACCTTATTTTCTGAGAGGATGAGAGAGAAAGGATGGCAGGATGGCAAAGCAATGCCACCTTAAGGTAAATACATGCCAGTATTAGATGCACGTCCTTCTGCAAACCAATCAGGGTCAAGTGCAGGAAGATGCAGCTCACGTAAGTGATGACGACGGGACGTAGGCATATCATACCAATGTCTTTGGTGCACTCGCAAAAATGCAGTGACAACAAAACTAACAAGATCAAATATATACAAAGTAACAAACACACGAGCCTTGGTTTGGACCACAGTCTGGACTTTCCGGTGTGAAAATGCCCTTTTTCTAAATAATCTTACAAATCTGAACATAGCAGAGCTATAAAGTTTGAGGAAATCTGTACTAACCTATATTTCGTGGATCCTTCCACAGACATAGAACTTCAAAAATTGGAGAAAAATGTCTTTAATGTGGGTAGACACCTATGCCTTTTGATATACACAGTAAATCTGCCAGTGTTAAATCAACACTATTAGAGTTAAATTAACACTGAGAGTGCTACATTTTGACACTCTCAGTGTTAATTTAACTCTAATAGTGTTGATTTAACACTGGCAGATTTAATGTGTAGACTAGAACATGGTTCTGAATATTGATGCTGATCTTGTTCATTATAAATGATGCCATGCTTTTTGAGAAACAGCAACTGTGGATTACCATCCTCTGGGAGTTTTTATAACCTTGACTTCTAGGTTAAGTGTTCAGTCAGTAAGAAGAGCCTGTTCTCTATATGTGCATGTAACCATTCTTAACGCCTCCCGCTGTTCCTGAGCACTGAGGATCCGTCTGATTCAAAATACCCTCAAAACCATTGCTGCATATATTCAATCCTGCAGGTACAAGCGCCTGCTTCTGATTAAACATCACTCCTCTTGTTCTCTGTGCCTCTGCCCTGCTGCGATACTGTAGATTAGCTCTCAATCACAGCACGCTCGTCCACCACTCTAATAACAGTAATCCTGTCAAAGGATTTGGGACTGAATAAACTCAGAACAAGAGCCAACCTCTGTCTCGAAATGAGCTCACCATGCGTTTGAAGGGGCACGGACGGATTCTACGCATGGAACGTGGTATATATAACACAACATGTCATTTGGCAGTACTTCATATGTTGCTCCAAAGACACAATCAACAGAAAATGGAGGAGAATCTCGACTTGCTCAAGAGGTATTCATTATGCCCAAAAGCCTTAAGAGTCTTCAGAGAAACTACACAATAATAGGGAGACGAAGAAGCCGGAGACCAATGGGTGCCCTCTGTATGATTAGAGACATTGCTTTGAGAGAGATCAAAAATGCTCCACTTCAAGCCACTCATGTTTTGTTGCATTTATCTTCATATTACTCTTGACCTGGTCATACAAATAAGGCAAAATAATGAATATGCTGACCTGTATACATCCAGGTGTGCATATCCAAGTGAATGGCTGATGATAAAGCAACCTTTTCCCCAAAACATGACATCTGTGCAACAACATTAAAAAAAAATGGAAAGTAAAAAGCAGATTTTCCACTTTCTGACAGAATTAAATTTACAGAAATATTTAACAGTTATTTAGCTCAGAGTTGTTCACCTTAATAATAATATATACCTTCTCATTCAATGTTTTTATTTTTTATTTTTTTTTCTACATTATAAATGAACACTGAAGTCATCCAGACTCTGAGTGAACACATAAGGAATCATGTAGTAAACTTAAAAGTGTAAATAAACCAAAATATGATTTAGATTTTACTTCAAAGTAGACACACAACTGATGTCTCAAACACATTAAGAGGCAAGAAATGCAAGTCATGAACTCTTCTTAGACGAAAAATGAAAGGTAAAAAAAAATTACAACAACGTGTCTACAGTACAAAACCCCTTTTCCAACGAAATAGTAGTCGGTAAGTGAACCTATACGTGTGGACCTACA